>CANYLF010696161.1:0-12118 GCA_948193215.1 Bocquillonia castaneifolia
AATGATTATTTTTAGCTGTTTTTAACCATTTTCATACAAAACAAACAATTATGGGTGATTTATTAATATGGAAACTCTAAATCATACATCTAGCAGCCACATGTTGATTAAAGCATTGTAAATTGGGTTTAGAGATACAAACAGTGATCTAGCGGGCTTTATCACATTCTAGGCCTTCTAGAATGGTCGGATCGGGCTGGAACCTCCGAAAATTGTAGAACGGGTCTAGGGGCTTGCTGGGCGCCTCAAGGATTGGTGATGTGCCTCAATGGTAGGGTGTGCGCCTCTAGACAGAATTTCACTCTTTAGTTGATTCCTAGAATGCAAAGAATGAATTTTGACCTAAAAAACTTAATTCAAAATGAATTTAAAGGTTCCATGACAATTCACAACAACTAATAACACTAGATTATATAGAAACTAATGCTAATACATTGAATCGGTGGTAAACTAAAGATCTAAAGGATGAAGAACGCGAAGAATGCCTCATTGTGTTCTTGGTGGCTTTAATCGATTCCAACCATCATATTATCGTTCCAGCCTCCCATAAACGATAACAACTCTCCTAATCATGAAAAACAAAGATTATAACAAGTTAGGGAATTCAAAACAACAACACATCAAGAACAATTAAGAACATAATAAGAAAGAATAAGAACAAAATAACAAATAAACAGAAAAGGGTTAGGAAAGCTTATGATCATCGTGTATGCATCAATTCTAGGTGCTTATCTCATCAGATTAGGGGTTTAGAATCACCGTATGATTGAAGAATGCTTTAGAATTTCGTTAGAACAATAATAAGAGCAATGAAAAAAAGCTGAGAAAGCTTAGTTTGATCCTCTAAAAATAACTAGAATTAGGTTTCTAGCGTTCCTAGGAGATCTAAGCTCTAAATTCTTTAAAGCTTAGCTAGAGAGCATGTTCTGATAATCCTAAGAAAGCTAAGAACTGTTTGTCAATACAAACTATTTGTTCTACCAATGTGGGTGATTGTGAGTGTTGGTGGAAGAAGGTATTTAAAGGGTTTAAATGAGGTTGAATTAGGAAATGATTTGATTGAAGAATATTTGATTGATTTAATTCCTTTCCATAATAAACAAGATCTGATTTGATTGAGTTCTGAATATGGAAACCTTCCAAGTTTATAAAAAATAGTTTAAAAACTTTCCAAATCCATTTAAATCACATTAAATCTAATTTTGGGTGTTTATGGAAGGTGGGATTTGATGGATTATGGGCTAGAGTGGTGGGTAAGTCAGATCCGGTGGGTTTCGGGCTTCGAAAATTAATTTCGGGCCCGTTCCAAGTCAGAAATTCAGCCTGTTCTTCGTTCTGGGCTAAGCCTGAGGTGCACGGCTTAAGCTAGAGGCATGCACCTCTACCTTGAACCATGTGCCTCAAGGTTGAGATGTAGAGGCCAGAGATGAGGCGTACACCCCCAAGATAAGGGGCTGGCCTCATTTTTGACTTATATAGCCCATTTTGTGATGCTTTAGCCCATTTCTAAGCCCTGAACCTCACTGAATTGAGGTCCAGAACATCAGAATTTGGTCCAAAAACTCATTTTAAGTTCAAAGCCACTTTGAAATCAATCAAACAATTTTAAGAACGATCAGAACCTTCAATTTCAATTCAAAACCTTTAAAACCTTTTCTAAAAACTCATCAAGAAGTTGTTCAGTATTCAAACAGTGTGCCCTAAGGAACAGAGTTACTCACTAATCATCATCCGCGCTTTGAGCCACTCCCATCATTCCTGCATCCAAAAATTAGGTGTCTACACACTACAACCTAGTTTCTAACATCTTTTAACCTATTTTGATTTCCAAACAAGCATTAAAAGTCACTTTACATGCATATGGACATTCTAAATCATTTTGAGAGAGTTTGAGGTTTACCTTGTCACTTATTTCCACGTGAAAATAATATTTTACACCTGTTACAGTGCCCAACGCTACTATTTAACACCAACGCCACTCCAGAAGTGGCCTCAAAGGCCAACGCCACTAGGGGGAGTGGTGTTTAGGACCAATGCCACTAGGGGAGTGGCATTTGGCCCCAACGCCACTTCCTCTAGTGATGTTGTAGTTCAGACGATAAAAAAATAGAAAAATTAAAAGAAAATGCATTTTTCGGGTTCCCCAAGCCTAGAAATCAATGATATAATGACATATACATGATTTATGATGCAAAAACATACAAAACATGGCATAGAATAACATTAAAATAATCTAGATCTAACATGGTATGCATATGTATAATGACATTCAAGAGTTATAGTACGTGAACAAAGAAACATTTTTTCATGGTAAATCATTTATATACAATCAAAGCATGCTCCTTTATGGATTAAACAATGAAAAGAGGAAGGAAAACTTACTTAAAACCAATTAAAAGCGGCTTGAGTACCCTCAGATAGTTTGAGTGGTGTTTTAGGAGTTCTTCCTATTGTATCAAGTACTGTGCACATGCCGATTGAAAATCTTGATTCTTGTTTATAAAGAACATGTAGTAGAAAAATGTTTGAGATGAACAGAGTGTTTTGCAAATGCTTTTGCAGAGTATCTGTGTGCCCAAAAAAAGATTCCTCCCCTTCTCCTCTTTCAAGGTTCACTGTGCTTGCCTTTTATAGGCAGTTGCCAATATTTCTTACGTGTTTAACATATACAGGAACAATCAACAACATCCATCCTCTTTTAAATTCAAAGCTTGGTGGTTAACTCTTTGAGTGAAGACCAAGCTATGAATCTAGTCTTCTTTATAAACTAGAAAGGAGTCAAGAGTTGTTGGCAATTGATTAAAATCATCTATAACTAAGTTACAATTGATTAAAACTTAATTTTGATTTTGCAAAATTGGTTGAAAAGGATGGAAAAAATGGTTTATAGAAGCATTTTAACTCAATTCAAATAAGTTTTGGTCAAAACAAACATCATTCGGAGGTTCTAATGATTTGAATTTAAAAATACAGATAAAAATAGTTAAAAATGCGTCAAAATTTGAATTTTTCAGCCACTTTTGAGGGAGTGGCATTCAGGGTCCAACACCACTACACCTAGAGGGGCATCAAATTTTGAATTTTTTAGCCACTTTCAAGGGAATGGCATTCAGGGTCCAACACCACTCCACCTAGTGGCATTTGGGGGCCAATGCCACTCCTCTTAGTGTCGTTCTGGCCTAGACTGGTGTTGGTCCTATTTAAGGCTCTAAATGTTCGAATTTGAAAAAGCTTATTAAAGATAAAAATGTGCAGAATGGCCCAATCTATCTATCTTTAAATGTTTCAGGCCATTTTGACACTTGTATGAAAAGTTATCATGAAAATCATCTAAAATTTGCATGGTTTTAGGTTAAAACAAGTAAGTTTGACTCAAAACATGCTTTTCAAGTTTCAAAATGTATTTGATAACATTTACATGATCAATGAGTAATCATTATTGGGCCTTCAAGCCGCTTCCTCATATATGCATCCAAAAATTAGGTGTTAACAAAGAGCCTTGCTTTTATGTTTGCCTTGTGGCTTTCCTTTTGGCTTGCCTTGTGAGGGTTTTGCCCTCTCAGCCATTGAGCCATTAGTTGGCTTGTGCTGTTATTTTGACTTAGGCTTCTGACCCTTAGTCTTAGCAACATCCACACTAGGAATTTTGTGGTAGTAATGATGATTTCACAAAAATAGTTTTAGGAGGTGGACAAGAGGTTGAGGCCTCATTGAATCCTAAACCATGTCTCATTAGGGGGGGACCTTTGGGACACCAATAAGGTATCAAGGTTTTCTTTTGTGAAACTTGATGATGGATTTTCTCAACACCTCAACTTCATTTTCAATGAATTATTCTCTTTAGAAAGAGTCATAATTGTGGAGGTCTTAGTGAGTGCTTTTTGTAGTTGACCTTTAAGTTCTCCATTGGAAGACTTAAGAACCTCTACTTGAGCCTTTAGTTCACTAAGCTCCTTCTCAACTTCTACACTCATGTTTTGATGCTTAAGCATTTTAGAGTGGTAGAGGTTGCACTTGGAGTTAAGCTCTTTGATGAGTTCTTTAGCATCATCATCATCATCATCATCACTATCGAAATAAGAAGAAAAAGAATAAGATGAAGAGCAAGGAGAATGCACCTATTGAGAAGAGTTTTTAATGGCCATGAATGCATGGTTGGCGGTTTCATCATCACTCTCATCATCACTTCCTTCATCCTCTTGGGAGGAGGAGGAATCATTCTTGTCCCAATTAGCACTAAAGCCCTTCTTGTGCTTGCCTTTAAGAGTGTGGCATTCGGTTTTGATATGCCCTTTTATCCCACATTCATAGCACTTCATTGTGCCATTCTTCTTCATTTCTTTCCTTCTTCTTTCTCTATCCTTGCTAGGATAGCCTTCTCTGTTCTTGATAAACTTGAGGATCTTCTTGGAGAGAAGTACCAAGTCCTCTTCATTTAGGGCTTCCTTTCCTTTTTCTTCTCTTCTTTCTTCCTCACTATGCTCTTGTGTTAACTTAAGAGCTAATTATTTCTTCTTTCTTCTTTTTTTCTCTTTCTTTTCAAGCTTCTCATCTTCCTCATCCTTGATGAGGTTCATCTCATAGATAAGCAAGCTAGCTATAAGTTCATTGGTGGCAATGGTGGCAAGATCCTTTGATTCTTCAATGGATACAAACTTTGCCTCAAACTTCTTCCTTAGTAAGGATCTAAAGATCTTTTTATTTATATCTTCAAGGCCATAGATCTTGCCAAGCTTCTATAAGTTCTCCACCAATGTGATAAGTTCGTTGGTGAGGGTGGAGACATTCTCATTGGCCTTTCTCTTGAAAGTTTCATACTCATAGACCAAGAGCGCTACCTTTTTATTCTTCACCAAAGTGGTTCCCTTATGGTAGTTTGCTAGAGTCTTCCAAATAGAGAGGATGGTTGTGCAATGTTGTACTCTAGAGCATTATAGCTCTATGGTTTCTACCATTGTTCTTCTTATGAGCATCTACCCAATCCTTCCTTAAAATCTTCATTTCTACATCTCTAACCTTTTGTGTTGGTGGTATCCATCCTGCGAGGACTTAATCCCAAACATTGATTTGGTCACTATCCAAGTAGGATTGCATTCTTACTTTCCAATATGGATAGTCACTTTCATCAAAATGAGGTCTCAAACTATATAAGTTCTCACTCCCCATAGTAGATCTTTAACACCCAATTAAGATAAAATGAACAATTAGGCTCTCATACCAACTAAAATACCAAGAGGGGGGAAGGGGTGAATTGGTACGGAATTAGAAATTTAAATTTAAACTTCAAAACACAAGAATGGTAATAAGGAATTGATAGTGGTTCGGACAACCAATGTTTTATGTCGACTCTTTTAATACACAATTGGGGTTCCACTATCCACCAAGGATACATAAATGAGAGTTTTCACAAGTTAACTCATAACTTAGTGTTTGCTAGGCTCACACCAAACCCTTACAAGAGTTTAGCTAAGGCTAACTCTAAACCCAACCCAAGTGTTTCCCAATCTCACAAGATTGACACTTGTACAAGGCAATAGACACTCTCAACCTATGTAACCAATCCCAATTGAATGCTTAAGTGTCCTATCTACCCACATATAATTAATTCACAAAGAATTAATTACAAAGAGCTTTGGGAAATAAATTTACAAAAGTTTGGTTATTCAAAGAATGTGTGTCTTAATTAGAAGCCATTTACAATGGGTATTTATAGCCAAAATACCTAAAACTAGTTGTTAGAGACAAAAGGAAGTTTGTTTCTAACAACTAGAAAAGTTGCATTTAATGCTCTACAACTATGTCAGGTCGCGGGGCAACTTCCTCTGTCGCGGCCACGCTTTCATAAAATATTCTAACAGCTTATTTTCTTCAACATCACGGGGGCGATCTCTTTGGTAGCAGTTGTGGTTCAACTGGCCAGGTTGGACTTGAAACGGGCCTTCTGTTTCTCTTTTTATAGGGACAACTAGTTGATCGTGATCGTAATTGAAATTGTCTCTAATTAAATCGTGAGGGCGATTTAATGGTCATTGTCAGGAAAATAGGTTCAAGTAGCTTGATTTCATGCTGAACTTTGGTCCTCAAGTCCCAGGCGTGATTTAGAAATTGTAGGCAAGATTGGTGCCTAGTCGAGGGGGCGATTCAGGAATTACGGACGCGATTAAATGCTATGGGGGCAATTTGCGTAGACCTGAAATAAGCTCAAACAAGCTCAAAGCATCGAAGCAAGCATAAGAGATTATACAGCATGTCAATGTCATACCTTAGGAAAATTAAAGTGTCATCGGCAAACTGAAGAAGCATGATATCTTCAGAGTCGGGAGATGATTGCACTCCTTTAATTTTATTCTCATCCACTGCCTTTGATAAAAGACTCTTTGACCCCTCCACAGCTATAGCAAACAAAAAAAAGGTGATAAAGGGTCCCCTTGATGAACTCCTATCTGTATAGAAAAAGGGGAAATGGGGGACCCATTGACTAAAGGAGAAATTCTAGAAGTAGATAGCATATTCATAATCCAATCAATCTATAGAGTAGGGAATCCCATCCTCAACATGACTTTCTGAAGGTACACCCAAGATACACTGTCAAATGCTTTATTGAAATCCAATTTCAAGACCAGCATTGGATCTCTTCTTTTGTGAATAAAATGAACTAACTCAGAGGCAATGAAGGAACATTCGTGGATGTTTTTCCCTTTGATGAATGCATGTTGAGATTCTAAAATCACAGAGTGCAACATAGGAGATAATCTTTTGACTAAAAATTTAGAGAAAAGTTTGCACATACCATTCACCAAGCTTATAGGGCGACAATCACTCAATTGCTGGGCATTTTTAATTGTAGGGACAAGAAGCATGAAGGAGTGGTTTAGCTCCCTTGGGAAGTGACTCGAAGCATGAACAGACTGAAACAGGTGACAAACATCAAGTTTATAATTTCCCAGGCCTTTTTGTAAAAGAAGAAGCTAAACCAGTCAGGTCCAGGGGCCTTACTATCGCTGCAAGATGATAAGGCTAGAGTGATTTCCTGAATTAAAAAAGGTTCCACAAGGCTTTCTGCTAACAAAGGATCAAGTGAGTCCAACTGTAAATCATCTATACTGAATTCCGACTAAGCATGCTGATAGAAAAGATCCTTATAGAAATAGAAGATTGAATTTCTAATAGTATGAGGTTCGGTATAAGTATGGTAACCGACAGAAACTGAGGAGATCATGTTTTCCTATAGTGCAGATTTGCCATGGCCTGGAAGTACTTAATATTTCTATCACCTTGAAGCGCCCAATTAGTTCTCAATTTTTTATGCCAAAATGATTCAAGAGCCTTTGCACAGTAACCAAATTCTCGTTTCAAGTTGGATAAATAGTCCATCTCCTCCATTGAGAGATCTCTCATTTCTATAATTATTTCCAGATCATCAATTCTGCCTGAATAGCTGTGAGCCAAGAAGAAAGATTACCATAAGAGTGATGGTTCCAGTGCTTAAGTTTTGCTCTAAGCATTCTCAACTTTTGACATAGGCTGGTGTAGCTATTACCACTGCTGATTTCCCTCCAAAAATTCTGAACTGTATCAAAGAAACCGTCAGACTCCTACCAGGCATTAATTGACCTGAACGATTTTGGGCCCCAGTCAAATTCTTGATTTGAGTTAAAAAAAAGGATTGGTTCAAGATCCGAATGCAGTTTAGATAAAGCTGACAAAGTGCAATTTGGCCAATCCAAGTTGACATTAGTCGAGATAAAGCATTTGTCTAATTTTGATCTGCATAAAGCGTTACCCTAAGTGAAAGCTCTACCTCTTAAAAGCACATCAATCAAGCTTGAAGAATTTACAAAATTCTAAATCTGTAGCATAGAGTTGGAGACCCGAGAACAATTGGACCTTTCCAAATTTTAGAGGATTTCATTGAAGTCACCTGCAACCAAAAAAAACCCTTCAAATTGAAGGATGTTATTAGATAAATTTCCAGAAATCTACCCTAATTCGTTTGCATCATTGGGAGCGTAAAGCAATACAAAACGAAAGGATTTCCCCCGAGCTGGAAGTCTATAGCGATCCATCTTTCACCATTGGAAATACAAGAAACCTGAATAACAGTTGATTTCTAGATGATACATAGTCCTCCTGATGCTCCTTGAGATGGCACAATAAAATAATCAAAGTTCAGGTTTGGCCAAATCCTTTTCACTAAAAAAGAGTCAAGATTCTGCTATTTGGTTTCAATAAGCCCCATGAGAGAAATCATATTTTTTTTTACTAGAGAGTGGATATACTGTTGCTTTTGATGGAAGGATAACCCTCCTCGATAATTCTAAGAGATGAATTTTAGAACTGACATAAAACAGAAACAAATCTCGGAAAGAAGAGAAGTCTCAGATTATGAAGCATCTGCATGCCTAGAGAAGTTTTTTGTTAGCAATTTCATAATAGACTCTTTGTGAGTATCTTTAAATAAGCCATAGAACAATCCTGCCTCCTAGGTTTTAGTTAGACGGTCTATCACAGGGTCAGCATCTGCTATGGTAGTATTAACTATTGCCAGGGAGTTATCTTAACTTGAGGTAGTACTAGGTGAAGGAGAGCTTCTGTTCTTGTCATGGTCATTGAGGTGACGCTTCCTAGTGTTCACAAAGGGCAAAGCCTTGTCCTTAGGAAGCTGAGTTTCTGGAATAACAAGCTGTCTTGATTCAAAATCCTTGTCAGAGAGGTTGTTCATGTGCTCACCTTCTACTAAGTCATCTCCAAAAATTTATTATGTATCTGGACCATCGAAAGCTATCGGGTAATCTTCAGATTCTCGAATATGCACCTTATAACTCCGATCTGAAATCTGAAGATTGATGACCTGGTGATGAAAATCAGTGCTAGCCGAGATTAACACCATACCCTAGTCCAATCGACATCTGGCAGAGGTAGATGGATGGAGTTTGATTATTTTTCCCATTCTATTACCTATAAAGGTAAAAAGTTGGGGAGTCCACATATTCAAGGGGATACCTGATACACTGATCCAAGTCAGTCTTTCCTTATTGTCCATGAACTGATCAACCTCAGAGAAGAATTGAAAATCTGACAAAAGCTTGGGGGCAATGTCCTTTAAGAATTCTAGTATTTGATGAGCAGAATCAAAGGTGACGAGAACCTTCATTCCTCCAAGAAAGGATACCCGATCATAGGGAACATGCAAAGCTTGCAGCTTTGTTTAGTCTGAAAAAGAGCTGAACTGGATTTAGCCTCGGCAACTATCAAACACCCTAACCATGCAGGCTTAGGGGGAGGAATGAAAGAGATACTCTTTAATGGCTTTATTGTGTCCTTGTTAACCACTTGAGCGTAAGATCTATTGTCCCTCAAGGAATCTGACCATGTTCTGATTATTTTGACTTGGAGATGGTTTTGGTAAAGCAACAGTGTTGTTGTTACCATTAGGATATTTTGCAACAAAAGCCCCTAATGTCCCTTCCATTAATCACAATACCATTCAAAGTACGAATAACATATGATGTATTGAACAACCCTGATAATCTGAGAAATCCAAAGGAGAGTCTACGAACATTAAGCTTACGTGCAATTGAAACATACCCAGAAAGTCCAACCTTCTTGAATTCCTTCGACAGATCATTTGGAGATAGGGTGGATGAGAAGTTCTCGAAGTAGAAAGTAGGGTTCGAATGGAGTCGGCTCTGAAAGGAAGAGGTGGTTCGGGTGGGGTTATAGGTAGGGTTTTTGGTAGGTTTCGTTTCTCCATTGGAGAGAAACGAGAGCTTCTTTTTTTTTTAAACATTCACAATATTGTGGCATAATTTAAAAAAAAAATGAAGTTGATCAAATTATAAGGCATTCTATTTTTTTATTTATATTATAGTAGAGGAACAAACTTATCTTTAGTTCATATAATAATAATAATTATTAAAAACAATATTTTAAATATAAATTTAATTATGTCTACTAATAGAATTAGTTTTTATTTTTTTTAAAAAAAGCCATAACAACGCGTGGTGATACTGCTAGTTAAAATGAAAGCAAAATAAAAAATGCTTAATTTAAGGGAAGAGTCTTTGTGGGGGGCGGCATTTGATTAGCACATCAAGTATTGGGGTAATTTTCATTCACAGTCCTTCAACTTTCTTCTCTCTCACACCATTATCCCCGAACTTTATTTTGTAACTAAAAAATCCCTCAACTTTGATTTTATAACACAAAATTTCCGTCATTGGTGTCTACTCATTTTAAAAAAAAATTCATTTTACTCAATTTTGATATGAAATTTTATAGGCAAGTCAACAAAAATCAAATCTAATTGATAAAAAAATAAGAAATTTTTTTGACCATGAAATCATTTTTATTGTATTTTCTTAGTTCAATAACATTGAGAAATTCATAGAAAATACATAAAATTTTCAAATGATTCCAATTTTAGTGAAAGTGCATGATAAAATATGCTCAATTTATTAGAATATAAAATAGTAAAATTTAGCTAACAATAGTGAATTTATACTAAAAATATAGATTTTTGTGTTATAAATTTAAAGTTAAGGAATTTTTTAGTTATAAATTAAAATTCGACAATAATCGTGGTAGAGAGAAGAAAATTGGGAGTTGAGGATGAAAATTTCGAAGTATTGAAACCACTGGGGGCAAAGCAAAGCTTTTGACCTTCTAGTTTTTGAATGATTAGTTGGGTACCATATAAAATTAATATAGAATAATACTTTGTAGCGCCAACCTGGACTCGACTTCACATGTTTGAAATTTCTCTAGCTTCGCGTATGTTCCGAATTGAAAAATTAAATTTAATAATTACTGCAAATTATTAAAGAGACCAATGCTTTTGTTCTCTTTTAATAAAATTTCACTTATCAAAAAATAATTACTGCAAATTAGATAAGAGAACTCACAGCCATGGCTAGGGTTCCAAAAAAACTAACCGGGCTATAACAGATTGGATCTAAACAATACCAAAAAAAAAAAAAAAATCTGAAAACTAAACTCAATCATTGAATTTTGAGTTGAATTGAGATTTTAACTCTGATAAAAACTAAACTGACCTGCATATATTTGTTTTAAGTTATTGATTGGTTTATCTAAAAGCTAAATTAATTTTTGCAATTTAAGACAAATATACTTGTGATAAAAAAGAGAACATAAAAGAGGAAAAAAATAGAGTAAAACTACATCATTTTTGTATAAAAAACTGACCTATGGCATATTTGTCTTAGTTTGAAAAGTCGTATACCAACCATGCATACTTAAAGATTGTGGTATATTTGTTAATTTCACTATTATTCTAGGTAGGAAAACTCATTTTGCCTTTTTAATTTTGACAATTATAATTGAATTTTATCCATAATTAGCTACTCAAACACGTGGCAATTAAGAAATTGTATACATTTATAAGTAAATTCAAAATCATGTTACAAATTAAAAGATTTGATTAAATTTACAGTTGAATCCAAAAGTTTGGATTTAATTAAGTATTATTATTAAGGATTCATTAAAATTACAACTAAAATTTCAAAACCAATTATAATTACAAAAATTTAAATATCGATTAAGCATTTCTTTTGGTAAATAAAAGTTCGATGAATTAAGTTTTTAATTTAATTTAAATGTTTGAATCTATTTGTCATTGAATCTTTTCTTTTTGAGTTATAATAAAAAAAATATATATATATTGACAACATTGGCGAAGCCAAAAGGGGCGAGATAGCCAGCCGCCCTTCCTCTCGCCAGAAATAATCAGGATATCTAGATAGTATCATGAATCCATCTCCTTTATAAGAGTTTTTATGACTCGGCTATTAATGGTAATGGATTGAAAATCCATCTCCTTTATAATTTTTGGTTCTTTTTTTTTTTTTTTTTGTTACCATCATCATTTTCTTATATTCATTTTGTTTTTCTAGCACCATAATCACTTGAATATTCGACTATGTTAGAATTTTTTGGTTCAGTTACTGTAAATAATAATATCTTAGCTAATTGGTATTTCTTAAGGTGGCTGACCATTGTGCCAAGTTTGACGAGCTTCGCAAAGTTAATTTCTTTTCTTGCATAGTAAGCTATTGAAAAATCAAGGAGGCGGCTTCTTTTGTTCTTATAAACAACGGAT
>CANYLF010696250.1:0-12146 GCA_948193215.1 Bocquillonia castaneifolia
AGCTCCTCAACTTTTCTTACAATCTAGTCCTTCAATTAATCCAACTCCCACCAATCCTATTTCACACAATTATACTTAATGATACATAATTAATAGAAATGAACCATCAAGAGATAACTCCTCAAACAATCAAATATTGCCATATAACCAATTAACCACCTCCAACCATTATTTCTTCCAATCACACCCCTCCTACTCATAATCACCAATGAATCAACCTCAATTAACAAAATCAAACATACTAATGATGCCAATACTTATTGAAATAATTAATCATATTTAAATGCATAATTAATTGTTAATTAATTATGGCCGTTACACCGGATCCTGATGTTGCTATTTTTTCATGAACCGTGTCCTTTGGGCTTTACGTTGACTTTCAAGTTGGATATTTGCTTTTTCTCATTATCACTTTCTCTTCCATTTTGCACAGACTTGATCAATTTTGGCATCATGTTGGCTTTTTGCGTAAAATGCTGTTGTTGGTGCTTCGGCACATTTCAAGGTTGCTTTTAAGGCTTCTTTTGTACCCTATTGTCGAGAACATAGTGCTTAGATTAATAAGATTCTTCATTTGTTGATTACCTGATATCCGATATTATGATTCGGAGATTCTTAAATCCAGGTTGATCACATATTTTAGTAGCTTCTAGTTGCTTTCGTTTTATGTTTTGGCCATGCTTTATAGTCACTTAGGTGTGCTTGGTTTGGATCTCTATACTTTCTCATTTTCATTTTTCTTTCATTTTTTCTTCTTCTTTCTTCTTTTTTTCATTTTTCTTCTTCTTCTTCTTTCTTCTTTTTTTTCTTTTTTTTTAAGTCATAGAGAGATTTTGACTGTTGGCCTTGGTGGTACCAATCCATCTTATTTTGAGCTTAACAACCTTATTTTTTGTCTGATAAAGCTTCTTAAGTGTGTAGGTTGAAGATCACTTAGCAAAAGTCAAAAATAGAAAATGAGCTCTAATTCACGCTCGCGAAATGGATATCGCCCCTACGATTATCAATTTCACCCCCACGATTCGTAGTGAACATTTGGGTGAAAATTCAAGCTACTACATAGTTGTTTCATACCCACAATAAAAGAATTCATGCCCGCAATCTTAAGAACTAGAAGACAAATTTTAAGGGGATTATCTGGTCCAACAAATCGCACCCGTGACCAATGAAATCACCCCCGTGATTTCAGCAACAAGAAGACATGTTTTAAGTGCATTCTCTGGTCCTCAATATCGCGCCCGCGACTCTGGAAATCACCCCCGTGATTTTAGTAAATAGAAGGCACACCTTAAGGCATTTTTTAAAGGTTGACATCACGCCCGTGAGCAATGAAATCTCCCCCGTGATTTCTTGGTCATCATGACCACTGGAAGATGTTTCAAATCTCCTGCCCGCGACCATTATTTCACACCCGTGATTCATGGTAATCATTGACTTTTGATTCACCTAGAGTTGTTTCTAGTAGCTAGTTTTGGGGTTTATGGCTATAGATACTTCTATTAATTGTGTTTAAGAATATAACACACAATCTTAGATAGCCAAAACTCTTGCAATTATTTTTTCTATATTTCTTTATAAATAAATTCATTTGTGAATTTATTGTGTTTGGGTGGTTAGAGCTCTAGAGCATTTGTTGCTTGCGTTGAGTGATCTTTCTACCTTGTATAAGTGTCAATCTTTGTGAGGATTTGGAAACACTTGGGTAGGTTTAGTGTTAGCCTTGTAAACACTAGGTTTGCTGTAAGCCTTGGTAAACACTAGGTTTGGAGAGAGCCTGTGAAATTCTCTTTGTAAAGGTTAAAGTTAACCTGTTAAATCTTCATTGTAAAGGTCGTGAGATAGCCTATGAAATCTCACATTGTAAAGGTTAGAGATAGCCTGTTAAATATCCTTGTAAAGGTCATGAGATAGCCTTTTAAATCTCACACTGTGTGAAATCTTCATTGTAAAGGTTGGAGATAGCCTGTTAAATCTCCTTGTAATCCATTTGTGGTACTAGAACCCTAAATTGTGTATTTGAGAGAAGTGGAGGAAGGTCAAGAGTTGGATCGAACCACTATAAATCTCTATCTATTCACCAAAGCAATTTTTATTTTTCAATTCCGCACCAATTCACCCCCCCTCTTGGGCATTTCATTGACATTTTACTTTTTTTAGCTGGTGAGGGAGCATGGTTGGAAGCATTTTGGGAGGCGCTAGATATTTTGAGGTGGCCTCCAGGACCGACAATCCATTGGTTGTGCTTTTCTTGCCCTGCGCTTGTGATGCCATTACTGATCATAGCCATTTCTAGATTGAACATGATGTTTTTGCTCTTCCTTCTTTTCTTTCAATAATAGCAGTGGTGGATACAACAAGTAGTTCCGAGCTTTGTAACAATGTTAAATGAACTATCATGATATGGATGAATGATAAATATATCATGAGTGCGATTGCATTTAAAGAAGGGAATACCATCGACATAAAAGGAAAAGTGGATGTTCCCATTATTTATTTACAGGTATAAACAATAATATTTTGCAAGATAGAGATAAATTTATCGAGTCCCAAGTGTTCTAGATCAGGAATGTTTCTGTAATACCCAAGAGGGGGGGGGGTGAATTGGTGCGGCATTAGAAATTAAGAAATTGCTTTGGATAATAGACAAGAATTTATAGTTGTTCGGTTATAACTTGACCTATGTCCTCTTTTCCCAAACACACAATTTGGGGTTGGACTACAACAAATGGATTATAAGGAGATTTACACTTAAAAGAGGTTGTTGAGGTCAAAATAAGTTATTTTGAGACCTCTTGGGCCAACACTTTCCTTCTTTGATAAGGTCCTAGACACTATTGTAAAGTGTGACACATTTATCTGTGTGGTGTCTATCTACCATAAGGAATGTGCAAAAGGTTCGTGGGATGTCATTTTGAGAATTCAAATTCAATGGTTTGGCTGTTGGCTGTGGCTGTAGTAGATCTAACAATTGAGGATTCTTAGTGATGGTTGAAAGAAAAAATGGCAGGTTGGAGAAGCGTCTATCTGTAGAAGTGCCGTCTTCATTGGTCTTATCATCTCTTGACCTGTCAAATTGAATAGGTACTATCTTTTCTGTGTCTATGAAGCTTTTGAGAATGCTTTTTAGTCTAAAGCAATCATATGTTGGGTGTCCTTCAATTTGATGGAATTCATAATAAGTCTTAGAAATAAAGTTCGAGTTGTTAAGAGTCAGATCATGTTTTGTAGGCTCAGGGGTGATGAGTCCTTGCATGACCAAGCTCTTGTAAATTTCTGATAAAGGCTGTTCGTAGTCAAAATATCTGTAAGGTAGTAGGGTGAGCTCTATTATAGATTTTCCAGTGTCAGCAAAGCTAGGGACATTTCCCCCTTCGTTTAAGTGGTTAAGGAGGTGGTTACCAATAACTTGGTGGAACTGTTAATTCTTTGCCGAAGGTCAGAAATGCTGGTAATCATCATTTAGAGAAGTGTTTATCGGTGTTCTTAGTGCATTGTGTTGGAACTGGTAGTAGGCTATAGGGTCGCAATTAGCAATGTTAAAGTTAAGTAGGTCATCAGTGGGTTCACTAGGTTCTTGGTGATATGTAGTAAGGTTTAGCAGGGTGCTGAACGGGGCTTGAAGTTACAGGCCTCCATAGTTGGGGGACACTTGGAGCGTAGGTAGGACCGTCACTGTGGGTAGGCCAGGTGGCATATTAGGTTCACAACATTGTGTTAACCTTCGACTGTTCCATTCTTGAGTTGCACTTTCTTTTAGAACTATATGCTGTTCCGTCAAAGTGTGTGACTGGGTCATCTTGTCCGAATATCGATCTTGAATTTCGTGTATCAGTGCACGTACTTTTTTCCTGAGCAGGTGTCGAATCAGTGGTGACTCAAATGAATTAGACATTTCCTGTAAGTTACAGGATTAGGACATAAACAAAATATGCATATTCATGATGTTCATTGACTTGTACAAAAATGCATGATTCTATTATGGACAAGTTGCTCTCTCCCGGGCTCTAACTCTCCTCATGATTTGGGCATCTAGTGAAAAGTTATCTTTGTCATAGGGCGTAAGAACCAGGAGTTTCTTCATGAATTGACATTTCCTGTTGGGAAATATCTGTAAAGCAATCACATTATATTTTGGTCCATGTGCAATAAGCTTAGTCTTGTAGTGACCTAGTGCTATGTCATGGTTCCGGACTTCTTTTATTATGCATTTCCCTTCGTGTGTGCATAAATTTGTTACATCTCAAGCAAGTAAAAAGGTATACTCATGAGGAAACTCAACATGCCATGTAAATATTAGTAACAATGTTTCTCATATAGATCATACTTTACAAAGAAAATTGAAGATCTATTTTATTTATCCGAATCATTTCTCCAGGCCTAACTACCTACTGTTCTGTCTTTCTTCTTTCCCCTTCTTCTTCCACTCCCCTTCTATATGCCTTAGTATGCTTGGTAGTTCTTCCCCACATCGTTCTTCCACATAGTCAAAAGGCTAATTACCCTCTTCCCGAGTCAAAGGTACACCTTCTCAGATCCTCCAATCACTTTGTGCATTTGTAGGCTGTGTAGCGGTAGCAGTGGGATAAAATATACAATGCAGGGCCTCTCCACCCCACTCAGCTGTGTACCCTCTAGTCCCGTCTCCTACGCTGATAAATCTTTCTTCCATCACTAGGTCAGATACTCCCTCAATGAATCTCTAACAATTCACCCAAAGATGTCCCATTGACTGGTAATATCGGCAATATTCCATAGTGAGTTGGTCAAGAGTGCCATAAATAGGTTAGTTAATCAGCATCAGGTATTCCTTGCTCATTAGGTCAATGAAGATTTCATGTAAGGTATTGTTCCCGCCTTGTTTTTAGGACTAGTGGATCTGGTACTGGAACTGATCCTGGAACAAATCTACTCCAATAGTGTGCTTTGCTTTGGGCGTGCCAGAGAGTGTAGGTCTCCCAATCTATGTACCTGACTTGTCAAACATTTTGTGGGTGTGGATCCGCTATGAAAGTATCCCATAGATGCCACTAAAAACTCAATGTAAAAATGATTAAGGTGCAAATCTAGGAACTCGAATAATTACTAGTAGAACTGGCTATTAAACTAAATGACTAGTATGTATTGATGAACTAACTAAATTTAAAATTTAAGGAGACTGAACATAAAGGAAATTGATTTGCAAATAAAAGAAATAGACTTGAATGAAATTGGTAAGGTTTGCAATATTAAAGTTGAATTGAAGACAAAGAAATTAAAGTGCAATTGACCACAAAAATGTCAATAAAGCTAAGCTAAGTTGTGCTAAATTTGTATTGAATTGTAGTTGTTGTAGTTTTTGAAGTTTGATTGTTGAATTTGCTTGTTGTTGTCATCCTGCCTTCCCTTCATCCTTTTTTATACTAGAGGATGATTTGTCTCTGTCATGGAGCAGTTCTTTGGCAGAATTAGCTAAAAACATAACCGTTACCACCATGTACACGCTACCATAAATCTCGCATGCATTATCAGTCTCTCTTGCCCATTCCTAGTTACCGTTAATTTTCTTGGCTAGTTATTATCTATGCTTCCCACATTTTCATCCTTCTTGTTACTCGTGGATTTCTGCTCATCCACCTCTTGAACTCTTCCATCTGCATCATGCATGAAAATTTCCCCCTTTATCGTTACTCGTTGATCATAGAGATCCTTACCAGAACCTTCCTCTATCGTGTCCACTTCCCTTACAAATAGAACCTATTCTTGCTTAAACATGATCTCCTATTTCCATGCCAGATCATGAGGAAGAAGCTCTCTTCTCTATCCTTTACAATTTTGATGCCCTTACGCCTCTTCTTGACGTGTCAAAGCTTCGGAATCATCTACTACTGCCTTCTACCTCATAATCAGATCTTCTATTTTCCTTCTCTTTAGGTTATTACAAGATCTAGACCGTCCTTAAAAATTCACAGCCTTCCCCTATATTAATCTCAACGTCAGGTCTGGCCTACTATAATAAATATTTGTGTCAACTTGAGGTCAATAGGCCTAATCTCTTTATTGTTCTCTACCAGGACCAACAAAGTTTTTCTCTCTTATACCTTACGTACTAGGTCTGTTCATATAGTCTCCCTTGGTATTTTCCTTTATTCTATCAAGCCTGCCAATCTTCATACCTTCCTTTCATTACCAGATCCTGCTCTTATCCGACCTAAATCTTCTGTCACAAAGATCTATTAGAGTAACCTCCATTCAACCAAGTATCTTTAGAACTGGATCTATCTACCTTGGAATATCAATCCAACCGGACCTAGCCTTATAATGGGCCAAATTATTTTGGGTATAAACAATTGCCCTCCTACATATAAACTTTTACTCTCTATAGTCGAAGTTATATGCTTACAAAATAGCCTCACATAAAAGACTTTCTCCATCAATTTCCACATCATTGGGTAAAGGCCAGGCCTCTACTGAAGATGATGAGTTTTGGATTGATCGGGTTATCTTAGACCCCCAAACCCATGATGACTGGTCCAATAAACAAAAATATCTAACGAATCGACTTTCTCAAAAGGAGTCTCAATTTGAATGAGAGCATTTTGCTAAGAAGTTCTACTCAGATCCTAAACCTGCATTTCCATAATTAAAGCTAATTTTGCTCCTAGTCCAGTAATAGCTAGACCTTTAATCAACATAAATAATAATTTTCCTAAGCCTCTTACCAACTCTCCATCAGCTCAATAATCCTTATTCCCTTTGTATTCTCCACTGGATAACGATCTTCAAAATTTTATCTTGTCCGTTATCAATAACAATCTAACTCCATCCTCAACTCAAACACCTACTCCTAATCCTATCTTAAGTGAATTACCTTCTACCGTTATCTTTGCAACACCCTCTCAATTGCAATCTTCAACCAAGTTCACTAGAATTCTCCCTACTACTCTATTACCATTCCCGATCAAATGCGTTCTTTCTTAACCAGCTCTCCCTTGCTTCAAAACATTCACTATGGCTACACCCACTTGTTCTCGAGTTTCTCATCCTTCTAGGGATTCTTCTTCTATAGATCCAGCTGATGCACTGAACGATATGATGACCACTATAATCCCAAGCATCAAAGCGGCAAACCTACCGCCTTACTTCTCTTACCGGTAAGTTTATATTATTTTTCTTTTACCCTCTTTTCTTTTCCCCATGCTTGTGTCTTGTGCCCTTTACAAGGTCGAAAACCATAATTTCATATATGTTAACTCCAATGGGATAGAATACCTAACTATCACTGTTGGTTTTAATACCAAGGAATTGCCAACCTTGCCCTGTTATGGTGCATCCAACCCTACCAACTTCTCTTTAGAAATCACTCCTACTGCTGCTAGGTCTTACATCAAACCCTGGCCTTTCACTATTGTACCCTAGGTCCAATGGTGTAAACGAATGAAGGAACACTTTGAAGCTGATTGGGAGAGGCTCGGTATCACTAAACTAGTCTACCTCACCTGCAATGTACTCCCCTATCAGCCAGTCTTGATAACAGCGACTCTAAAAGTTTGGAGCACTTCTTGCAATACATTCATTTTCCTTTTTGGACACCTTTCCTTCACACTAAAAGATGTTTTCTACCTCATGGGCCTACCAGTTCTTGGAGAGGACTTTGTCTGTTTAATATCTGAAGAACTCAATGCCAATCATTCAATCACCATCAAACATGATCAGTACACCTCTTATTCAGCTATCATTGATGAAGCTCTTCGACTTGCCGTACCTCCCACTGCAGGTGAGCTCGTACGATTCCTTTGTGTTATGCTTTGTAGGTATGTTTTCTGTCTTACCACCAATAGGCCTCTTATGGAATTCCTTCCACTTTATGAATACCTTGCGGCTGGCAACGGGAATTTTATGGCCCTAGGTAGTATCTTTCTGGCTAGTGTCTACTAGAACATTAGGAGAATGTTCAATAAGGAACCAGTTGACAACCCCTTTGTCATGTACTAGTTCATTCAGTATTGGTTACTCACTTACTTCCTAGAGCTAAGATCTGATGTCGTCCAACAGGATGTAAAATTCTTGGCAGAAAAACATGCTACTTACCAATTTGACTGGGACTCTAGTAAGAACTACTCCTTCTTTTTAACTTGCCAAGAAAGGACTTATGCCCTGGTCTATCCTTTTGATCCTTCAAACCACTGCCCTTCTTGGATCAAAACTTTCCATATTATCTCCTTCCAGATCTTTACCAACGGCTACTACTCGCCTACACCAGCCCTAAAGTGTTTGTAATAGGTAGGGATATGGCTTTTAAAGGAAGTAATTCCAGCTTTCCTTTAAGCTTTGAGCCTTACTTCCCCCACCTATTTGCATGGCAATTTGGTTTTAACTGTGTGATTCCTCCTGCAATCCCTGCTTTGAACCTCCCTATGGGTGCTTCCTTGGCTACATTCAACCAAACCTCGGTGACAATAAGGGCTCTCTAGATTCATTACAAGACTTTAGCTTATAGTATTCACTCGGTTCCTAATTGTTATGTTGATTCTTACTGAACCAGGTGGCAGATGACCTATTCCAAATTGGTGACCTGTCCTATTGATGACCTGATCAAAAGTACAGGAACTCTGCTCTCCTTGATTTGTTACTTTTTGTATATCTCATTTTCTAACTTCACTATCTTGTTGTAGAATTTAAGGCATAGATCGGGGTAGTTCTCCCCATTGCTCCTGCCAAAACCGACTCTGCTATATCTACTCCTGCAACTAAAAGGAAAGCACCTACTAAATCTTCTAAGCACCAAAAGGGAAAGAGGCCATCGGAGCGAGCTCAACCTTCCATGAGCTCTACCAGGACTACTATGCCTCCTAAAGCTGTTCTTACTGTGTCAATTCCAATGATTGTAGAAGTAGCTGGAGATGAAGATGAAAGTATTAAAGAAGTGGAGGCAGAGAGCACAGAGAGTGAAGAGAGCTCTTAAAGTGAGAGGGTAGGGACCCATGACTTTCCCCAGCTTTCTAAGAACCAGCCATTTTTGTTTTGTTTACCTCTTTCTCTCCTTTATTCCTATTATTCTACTTTAGTAAACTCTAGGTCCCAGTCCAGACGAAGATGATGAAATAGTCATCGCCCAGTTAGTCACCAAACTAGTCCAGATTACTAGGAGTTTTAGTGCTGCTAAATCTTATCCTGGTCTGCATACTTCTCCTCCAGCTCCCAAGCCTATATCTGAGGTATGTTGCCCCTAATTTTCCCCTTTTGCTTTTCATTCTATCACACACCTAACTGACCTTCTTTCCTTTGATGTTACATCTTTGATTGGGGATCAATATCTTCCAAGATCACTTTGAAGCATGACCTGGATTTCATGGAAGTGTTTTCCAAAACTACTAAAGCTGTTCCCCCTACCATATACACTAAAGAACTGACGGAGGTGGTCAATTCTCTGAAATTGACTCTTAAGCAGGAACTACCCTCTCTTTTTGAGCTTTAAAAGAATGTTTTTCTTGCTTCTCTCAGATATCTTAGTACCGCCTTTCCTAACTTAAATGTTTAGGCTTTTACTAAGCAGGTCAAGGGTCTTTTTCAGACTTTGAGCAAATACAACACAGCAAATACCAATTCTACATCCAAGCTGGCAGCTTCATGATAGCAATGAGCATTATATGACATCAGGAGAGCAGAACAGGAAGAAGTGGGTCAAAAGATGTTTATTCTCAAGACCAGAAGAAAAATAAACTGCAATACAGGATCTGCAAAACCAAATTCTACAGTTGCATGCTGAACAAGAAGTTATTGGCCAAGAAGTTCATGGATTGGGCATTGAGTGTAAAAGTCTAGAAACTACAACAGATGCCATCGACGAAGGTTTGGTAGCTCAGAAGGAAAATATTACTCTCTAGAGGCAGGAGGTAAAATAGGCCTGAGACCAACAAGTGGCTTGTACCACACAATGGGTGGACCTGCGCTCCTTTAACTTTGATGCCCTTTTCCTTTAGAAATAGTCTTCACTCTTCCTTTTGAACAATTTGACAGTCTGCATGCAGTTCTTTTGGTTGATGTATTGAATTTTTGTTTTATGTAAGGCCGCAATTCTGAGGCCTCTTTTTCTTTTCTTGTGTGACTTGAATTTCTTTTTGCATTTTAGACTGACCTATATAAAGTTTATAGCTGGCCTTTTCTAATTTCCTGAGTGCTATTCTAGTTTCTCGCAAGATATCAGCAACCTTGTATTAGTACTTATTTTGCCCAACCTTTACAAGATTGGCCTCATTCAAGAAAGGATTACTTGAGAATAAACTTGAAGACAGGATCTGGATCTTTCCAACCAACGGCTATAGCCTATCCCTTAGAGGATTGGCCTTGAAATAGCCATTCTCATCGGTCCTCACTAGTCATGTTGTTTATAGGATCCGTCTTTTCTTACCCTTAGAGTAATCAAGGTTTTATTTTTGATTTCTTAGCCTGTCACTGGATTATACCTCTTATTATCGTATATATGTATATGTATTTTTTTTATTTGGTTCTTAGTCATTCCAAAAATGGCCTTGAGGCCTATATTTTTATTAAGGTGGCCTTCAGGCCTACTAGATTAAAATTGATTTATCGTTAAGCACATTCATATCAATATTAGAACTGCAATCTACATAATTTCCCTAAGGCCTATTACATTTGCAACTTGTAGACCTCCTACAAAATTGGGAGGTATGGCTTTAGATACTTGCCGTTAATATATCTTTGGTTAGGTTCTCCTTCCACATTTACTAACTAGTAAGAATTTCCCTTTAACACTCTGTGTATCTTGAATGGTCCTTCCCAATTTGAGGACCACTTCCCAAATTCTCTAACCTTCGTGCCAGGAGGGAGAATCACTTTCCATACCAGGTCTCTTTCCTAAAAACTTCTCTTTTTCACATTCTTATTGTACAACCTGGTTATCCTCTTTTTCTATGCAATCATGTGATCTAACACCTGTAACCTTATATCTTTTAAATCTTCTAGTTCCAATAACATGGCCTCTGAGAACTGCTCCCGCATCAAACCATGTTGGACTACCACTCTGAGTGAAGGAACCACAATCTCCAAAGGTAGAACTACGTTGTGGCGAAAAGTCAAAATATAAGGAGTAGTCCCTATAGCTGTTCTCTTGGATGTCCTGTATTCCCATAATGTCTCTGATAGAACATTGGGCCAGTCCCTCGAGTTGTCATTCAGCATTTTCTTTAGTATACCAATAATTATCTTATTACAAGCCTCGGCCTGCTCGTTACTATGAGCGTAGTGTGGCGTAGAATTTAGCAACTTGATATCGTTTACTGCTGTAAAGGCCCGGACCTCTTGACCTGTAAACACGGTTCCCTAGTCTGTTCTGATAGACTGTGGTATAGTCATCTATTCTGGGCAATGGATACTTGTTCTTGATAGTGACTTGATTCAATCTTCTATAATCAATACAAAGTCTTAGGCTTCTATCCTTTTTCCTCACAAACAACACTGGAGCTCCCTAAGGTGATATGCTAGGTCTAATGTTCCCCTTCTCCATTAATTCTTCAAGTTGCTTCTTCAATTCTTGTAATTCTGCAGGTGCTATTCTGTAAGGTGCTATCGAAATAGGTTCAACTCCCGGAATGGTCTTTATCTCAAAATCAACCTCTCGATGCGGTGGTAATCATGGTAACTCTTCTAGAAATACATCAGGATACTCTTGAATAATCAGCACATCTGAAACCCCTGGACTAACAACTGTAGTGTCTACCATATTTACAAGATTAGCATCACACCCTGCCTTAATCATCTGAGTTGCAGTTACTGCATAAATCAAACAATTAGGCAAAATCTTCCTTTTTCCCGTAAATACAATTTTCATCTCCCCATTTATCTTCATACTAACTTCTTTAGTTTGACAGTCAAGAATAGCATGATTGCTCGACAACCAGTCCATTCCCAAAATCACATCATAATCCCGAAGACTAATTACTACCAAATCCACAAATGTTGTTTCTCCATTAAGTAAAATAGGACATGCCTTCATAACTGTATTTACCACTACAACTCCCCCAGCAGGCATAGAAACACAAATTTCACACCCTAATGGTTCTATTCTACCATGCACACGCAATGCAAACTCTTGAGAAATAAATGAACATGTTGATCCTGGATCAATTAATACATATGCATCATGTTCA
>CANYLF010696342.1:0-15033 GCA_948193215.1 Bocquillonia castaneifolia
TGGAAAGCAGGGTGTGCCCGCGGAGGCGTCTAATGGTAATGGTGAGCTACCCCATTATTTAGGATTTAGATTTTATGAAAAAGATGTGGAGTCACCACATGAATTGCATCGGGATCACCTAGTGATAACAAAACGGGTCGATTACTTTGGAATTCCTATCCGTCATCACTTTAGATGATTTCTGAGTTCGAAATAAGTCTTCTATACTAAGACAATTTCCCATTTAATTAATTAATAAGGTAAATGTTTCCTACAGAGGACAAATAATTTAAAGCGATAAATCACCCAGAAAATAATATGGCACTAGTAAAGGATAAATGATTGTCTCTAATATTGTTTCTAGTCATTTTTATTTCTCTGCATTAATGTCACTTGATTAACCCTAATCAGATTGAGTTCAGTTTGATGTAGTGGTCGGTCTCTATTTATTTTCATTATATTTACCATGTGGATTATTTCATTATTTATTTACATACAAAATATCCATAGTTGATTTCTAATATTATTTTACATTTATTTATAATTAATATTTGTACATTAGTTAATTATAAATTACCCTGGATAAAATAATAGCAGGAATATACACATATACCCTTAAAAAAAGGAAAGGAGAAATTATTTTCTACAATTTTATTCTACTAATTTGCCGAGTTTATTTATTTAAATATGTTATTTATTTGGGCATTTATTCCAAGTGATTAACATAAAAACATAAAAAAGTGAGAAAACCTTACCAATCAACGATCGGTTCTTTGGAGAAGAACCTGTCGGTTGATCTCGAAGCTTCAATCAACCGAAATCTTTGGGTCTCCCTCTTCATGCATGTCATCTCTTCGAAGGATAATTGGGCCTTCTACATCTTATAATTAATTTTGAAGTGCTTGTAGAAAGGCCAAATCCTTCACTGGGCTCCCGGGCTGCTTTCATAATCTTGTGTCCAAAAATCGGGTGTCTACAATATACTCTTTATGAATATACTCTTTATGAGTAGTGTATCATACATATTAAATTGTTTAGACTAGAGTTTTTAATATCTTAATTGCCTCTCTTCTCTTCCCATGAAACGAGCTTTACCACATTTTTAAGCGTGTCTTAAAATAATTTATGCGAGATAATGTGTGATGTTGATAAAATTAAGAGTCCCCATTTTAGATTGAAAAAAATTATATTTGTTGTCCAAGTTGTTCTCTGGCCAGTAGCATGCGTTCCTCATGAGAGAATTGCAGGGAGAGCCGTAGATCTTCCCGATGTTGCCTTTGGAGGTGATCTTTTATATGTACTTATGTTATTTGAAGTATTTTTACTACGGGCTTTGCTTTGGTGTAGAAGATGAGATACCGTAGTTATAAGCTAATAATCATCCGGAGGAGGAGGCAACATACTCCCGGCACGCTGCTACATATTATTTGTTGCATTGGTAATTTGTTGTACTCTAGTGAGTACTGATATTATCTCATATTGTGCAAAGCTATTCGACAATTTCATGCAAGTGTAGACAAATTGATATTCGACACACTTGTCAATATGAATTTTCTCCTTTCCAATTTTCCTTTGAATGAAAATAGTATTGAACTATTGCAGAGAATGGAACTTTGGCCTTGATAATATTAACATAATAATTATTTAAACATGATCATAAATAAATCATGAAAGATGCAACTTGAGAAATCTAAACCAATTCATCATGCCACCATATAAGCATTACAAATGACTTCCACATGGATCAACTGACGTGCAACATTTATGGTGCACCTTTAGAGAAGCAATGGACATAGAATCTGAATCCCATATGAAATATGTATGGGCATTTAAACTTGTGTTATAGGGCGCAAAGTTTTGCATGTACAGGTAAGGTTCAAGGGTCACTCAGCCCTCTTAAATTGTAACACGGGGCCACTTAAGGTTATTTTCAAACTTTTGGATCATCTAGGTCCACAACTTACATTTTTTGGTCATTTAGATCCACAACTTGTGATTTTAGTACCAAATAAGGACAAAATTTATAAAATAAAAATTACACATTCAATAACATATGCAATATTAATAAAACTTTTACCAATAATTATTCCAATAAATTTAACATATATTTTAAGACAAATATACAAAAAATGGCACCATTTTAATATATTTTATATTTTATATGATTTTTTTAACTTTATTCACTAAAAAAATTATAAAAAATAATTTGTTGGTAGAAATTTTTTTAAAGAAAATTTAAAGTTTAAAATAGATTTCTTATAACATATATACAAAAAATCAAATGAAAATTCATTTAAATGAATTTTTTAAAAATATCTAAAGATTTATAAATAAATTTTTGTCCTTATTTAGTCTAAAAAGTGCAAATTGTGGACTTAGATGACCCAAAAATTCAAAAATGGCCTTAAGTGATCCCGTGTTACAATTTCAGGGGGTTGGGTGACCCTTTGTTGATTTCTGGTTGGTTAAAGTTTGCAAGTACATAATCCAAATTCAACACATTTTATGCATAGTAATCAAAGCTCTTTAATAAGTATTTTTAATGGGTCGTTTGATATGGCTAAAAATTGAGGGGGAATGAAAATGGAAATGTGAATTAAGCATTCTCATTCTTGGTGTTTGGTTGAACCAAATTAGGGTGGGAATGTGAATGAGATTACCCCCTCAATGGGAATCACCCATTCGCCTCCATCCCTTTGGGAATGAATTTTCCATTCCCAAGGAAATTAAGTTAAACCTTTATTAATCAGTCAAACCAATAAAAATCACATGTAATATTTATAATTCACTAAGAAAATATATAAAATGATAAAAATAATAATAATTAGAATATTTTAATATAATAAATAATTAAA
Organism: Bocquillonia castaneifolia; assembly: GCA_948193215.1. Classification (NCBI taxonomy): domain Eukaryota; kingdom Viridiplantae; phylum Streptophyta; class Magnoliopsida; order Malpighiales; family Euphorbiaceae; genus Bocquillonia; species Bocquillonia castaneifolia. Next base: position 2,835 of record CANYLF010696342.1, read on the forward strand.
AATACTATTAAAAAATTTTCATTCCCTTTCCCATTGTTTATTTAACCAAATGGCTTATTAATTCTTTCATTCCCTTTCGAATTCCCCCTCATTTCCATTCAATTTCCGATTCCGATTTCGGAGTCGTAACCAAACGGACCCTAAGAGTATCATATTGGGAATGAGTAATGTGTAAATTTCTAACATTTAAAAATGTTCAGTGAGATAATTAAGTATGCAAAGCTTAAAGCTTCAAGGTAAAGCTCTAAGAGCCGCCTCATAAATTATCATATTGTGATGCACAATACGTGCAACATTTATGGTGCACCTTTAGAGAAGCAATGGACATAAAACACAAATCTGAATCCCATGTGAAATATGTATGACCATTTAAACATGTGTTAGTAGTAAGTATGCCAAGATAGGGCGCAAAGTTTTGCATGTACAGGTAACCGATTTCTGGTTTGTTATTGTTTGCAAATACATAATCCAAATTCAGCACATTTTATGCATAGTAATCAAAGCTCTTTAAAAAGTATTATTAAGAGTATCATATTGGGAATGAGTAATATGTAAATTTCTAACATTTAAAAACGTTCAATGAGATAATTAAGCATGCAAAGCTTAAAGCTTCAAGGTAAAGCTCTAAGAGCTCTTGGGTATTAATCATTAGTGGTATCGGAACTTTACCATATATTTCATTTTAGTACTTAAACTTTAATTTGTATCACTTTGGTACCTAACGTTTTATTTTTATTTCTTTTTGGTACCAACTTCATTGTTTGATGAAAATTAGCTAACATGCAAGCAAATAATTGCTATAATATTCCTCTAATAATTCTGAAAACTCCAAAAATCTTCAAAAATATTTGATTTCTTAAATTTAAAATGATGATAGTTAAAAAAAACTAATTAATGTTCTTTATTAACATCTGTAACTAGAGTTTTCAAAGCTTTTAAAGTAATTGTTAAAGGTTTTATGATGTTTTCAAGGTTTATGGATGTTTAATTGAATAGTATATCAATTGTGGGCTGTTTTGTCATCTAATTTTCATCAGAAATGTGAGTTGGTACCTTGTTTTGTAATAAAAATCAATGTTTAGGTATCAAAATGATAAAATTTAAAAGTTTAGGTACTAAAATGATACAAATTAAAATTTAGTTACCGAATTAAAATATATGGTAAAGTTCGGGTACCATTTGGGCTAAATACCCGAGCTCCCTCATAAATTATCATATTGTGATGCACAATACTTTCTCGAAACCATCGACCGAAAACAATTCATATTTACGGCATTCAAAAACATGCAATAATTTTGATAGCAATTGAAATCAATGATTTGTGGCATAAAAAATTGTAGAGATAGATACTTAGCTTAACGGATTGGTGATTTGTAATGCCTAATTAAGGCGATCACCATAAGCTTAAGCCACAAGAAATCAGAAATCGGTGAATCTATTTTTCAGAATCATCTAGACATATCTTTCCCTTTTTCTAATTGTATGCATAGAGAAATAAGATGCTTTGCTGAAAGATATGACCAATCTTTCTAATTTAATGTTATGCTTTCATATTCGACCAACATTATTGATAAAAGTGAGTTCTATAGAACTAGAGAGCATTTAACAAGTGCATGGTATTTATATCATCCATTTGAAATAATTAAATTGTGTTTTGGTGGAACCAAGACCTAACTTATCTACCTATACTAATTGATTGAGGTTCTAAATTTATACTCCCGTCTCATAATAATAGGCACTTTTCTATTTCTTTTGTCCCAAAATAATAGGCAGGTTTTAAGACATAACAATGTAAAGCCTAAAATACCCTTATTTATATTTATTACATTGAAAATATCAAATTCAATTAAAAACACATAACTTATAAATGACATCTTAGAGTTCCAATAAGGGCATTTTAGAAAAAATAATATTTTTATATTGAATTGCTAAATTTCTTAATTCATGTGTTTATCCAAAACTACCTATTATTATGGGACGGAGGGAGCATTAAACTAGAAAACTTATTTCAGATTGCTCATGAGATGGTCTTATTAGTATATCGCCTTTACCGAGCACCCGAAAGCAGATCATGCATAATATTTACAATAATGAATAAAACAATAGCATCAATAAGCCAGAGAAACAAGCCATTAATGTTATATATAATGGCCTACGATTAGCAAATTGTTTCTTGGTGATTGAAACAAAAGAAGAAGACAAGAAACCTCTTAAAGTACTTGAAACGTTCAGGACGTTCCCCTTACCTAAGTATCGCCTGAGCTGTGCTAAGTCCCCGAACCTGCAAAACAAGGGCAGATATGGGGTGGTCCTCGGGGTCTGACTCCGATGCTTAAGTTAGAGATATTTTCTGGAGAGTTATGAATGTTTGTGAATGAGAGAACTATCCCTGATCCCCTAGATGGCAGGGGTTTATATAGTAGTAGGAACAATCCCCTTAAACCCAGGAATCCTTGTCCTGATAGGTTTAGGAGTCCTCCTTTGATATAATGAATCAGAGTCCCCCTAGGATTAGGAACCCCCTTATGATAAGAGTCCCCCTTGACTTAGAATTTAAGGTTTTAGGACATATAAATGGACTAACATGAGCGTAGCATGCAATGGGTTATTTGGACCTTTTTGACTTAGTAGTGATTCATTTCAGCATCTAAATGATGAAAATGCATGGTGTAATTAACCTTTTCAAACTCAAAACCTTGGACCGTAAACCCCTTTAATTTATTAATTAATCTGAAATTATTTATTTATAAATATACATGCATAAGAAATTATGATAATGCCTCCCTTAAATTAAATTTAATATTGCATGGAGAAAAAAATATGATGTGAGTCAGAGCTTTTCTATTCACGTACGGGGAGTCTCCCTTATTCAAGGATATTCTCATTATCTATCTGCCACGCCTGATTCCTTTTTTTTAAAAAAAAAAATTCTCTATTTTGTTTCTTCTTTTTTTCTAATTTTGTAAAAAAAAAAAAAACTTATTATTGTGTAGTTTGTGTTGTGCATAATTATTATATTTACCGTAATATATTGATGATATTTGGGCACGTCTAGCTTTTTGTTAATTAAAACTTTGCCTTCTTTGAAAACGACAAGGTGGTCTCTACACAAGTAGTTTTCATATAATATAATTTTCACCTTTCTAATATCCAATAGAAACCCGTCAGGAATTCTAGACTTTTTAAACAATTGAAACTTTGTGTTTTTTAATTATAATGCCATGTTTTATTTTGTTCGATTTGTTTTGGTCTGCTATAAATGTATATCTATTTTTTTTGAGGAACTATAAAGCTATATTTTCTACTTGATATGGTCTATAAACGGAAAAATTAAGTTCTCATTAGATTAGTTACTTTTATTTTTCATTGCAATCCTAATAATTATTATTGTCATGCATATATAAAAACACATAGTTAATCCAGCCTATGATTATGTTTGTGTTCCATAAAAAAGTGTCAAAAAAATCAATATATGTAGGAATGACTTAGGGACAGTAGTTCCTAATTGTGAATGTTGAATGCTGACCTGGCCCCATTTTCAAAATTCCCGTTCGTTTCTTATTTGTTGGGGTGTTCTTAATAATCATCCTTAATTTTGAATTACTGTCTAAGATCGATCTTGTCAAGTTTACCATGCACATTTGATTTTTTTTCTTTCTTCCAAATAAGTAAGTAAAAGATGAGCATAAAGATCTCAATCATTTGGTCTCTCTTGATTTGAAATATGTATCATGAAAATGAACTACTTAGAAAAATTATAGGCAACATTGAAATCAATGTTACAATCCAACGTATTTTCACTCATCATTCTTATTGTTCACAAATTTTATTATATATATATATATATATTTATAATTGGCTTGATTTTAATCTATACTCGGTATCGTGGCCTTAAATGACAAAAATATCTTGAACGGTTTTTTGCCACATCTTGTGTGGCATGAATAATATCTCTACTTATCAATATATATATATACACACACACCTCTAGATTATACCCTATGATTAATATTTTGACCATTTGATATTCAAAGTTTATTAAAATTGACAAATTCAAATTAAAATTTATGCTACGTTTATTCTTGTTTAACATAGTATTTGTTTATTCCTATACATTAAAATTAATTATTTAATTATAAGAAGATCTTATAATAAGATTATTAATTAGACATATACTATATATAGTGTCATCATCTGAAATTAAGTAAAAGAATATATGCCTGTTTGTGGTGTCAGAGAGGGGTAGGCTTTAACTTGTATTTTTTGTACTATTGGTGATTGCAATGGAAGAATATAATGTATATATAGTGGCTGGAAACTGATCTACACTGGGAATTTTGGCAGATATCACCCAGTAAGATATATAGTGACAATTAATAGACAAAAAACAAAGAAAAAAAATGCATGCGCGTGGGCACAAAATCCGTTTCCTGTTATTGTCTATAAGCAAAGATATATATATAAATATTAGATTTCACAAATAATTTCATTTTTTTTAGATGATCAAATTTAGCCTACAAGTAATTTTCTTGAAACCATGTAGTATATCATCATCATCATCATCTTATTCACTTCATTATGCCTGCAATCATGATTCTTGGTTGCCTCACCCGCATGCCCTTCTTCTCTTTCACTCACTCACTCTCTTCCCTAACCCCACTCTTTCTGTTTCCTTCTTCACTTTCTCACCCACCTATAAATACAATACTCTCCCCTTCTTTTCTCTCTCACCATGTACTCTTCTTCGTTCATTAATTAATTTCCCTCACCAAAAATTCTACATACAATTTCTCTTTCTCTCTCTCTCTCTCTCTCTATATATATATATATATCTTCTTCTCAAGATATTTATATTTATATTAATGGCTGTTTCTGGTTTTGAAGGTTTTGAGAAAAGATTGGAGCTTCATTTCTTCGGTGATGACCCTTCAGCTGTAATGATGGGTAATTTAGGTCTTAGACTTCTTGAGTTTGAGTCATTAGTAAATGTCTTAAATGCTGTACAATGTACTGTTGTATCTGCTGTCGGAAACCAGTATTTTGATGCTTACGTATTATCAGAATCAAGTCTCTTTGTATACCCTACAAAAATTATCATCAAAACTTGTGGGACCACCCAACTTCTCAAATCCATCCGTCCATTGTTACACTATGCTTGTAATCTCGGCCTTTCTTTGTGTTCTTGTAGGTACACCAGAGGTAACTTTATCTTCCCTAAATCACAGCCTTTTCCCCATACCAGTTTCAAAGAAGAAGTTATTTATCTTGAAGAAAACCTTCCTTCTAATCTTTTATACAGAAAAGCCTCTGTTATGCCTTCTAAAATCACTTCTCATTCTTGGCATGTCTTCACTGCTACTCATCAGAATCATTTACGCTCTCAAAACCTTGATCTTTACACTGTTGAGGTCTGCATGACTGAGCTCGACCGTGTTTTGGCTCGGAAATTCTTTCAACCTCCAGGCGACGGCAAGAACGGAGATATCGCCGGTAAAGAAATGACTAAACTCACTGGTATTTCCGACATTAATCCTGGAGCTATAATTTGTGATTTTGCATTCGACCCTTGTGGATATTCGATGAATGGTATTGACAATGATCGTTATTCCACCATTCATGTCACTCCAGAAGATGGTTATAGCTATGCAAGTTTCGAATGTGTCGGCTCCATTTTCGACGATAATGATGAAGATCTAGCTGAGGTTTTAAAGAAAGTTTTTCAAGTTTTCAGGCCTGCAACTATGTCTGTATCTACTACATGCAATAGCCATGAAGTGTGGACAAGAGTGGCACGTTCACTCGAGCCACTTGGGATGAAATGTCGGAGTTGCCTAGTGGATGATTTTCCGGCAACAGGAAGCATTGTGTTTCAAACATTCACCGTCCGCCGGAAGTAAATCGGAAAAAATAATGTTCAAGTCCAAGGTCGTAGATATATTGGTGGGGAGAGAAAGAGAGAGTTAGGGTTTTAGAGTTGAGTAGAAAAATTTTTAGGGCGGGTGATATTTAATTAAGAGGTGACGTGGAGAAATGTGATTGGTTAAAAAAGGAAGGGGCTATCAATGTGAGGTTGAATTAATTGTGAAAAAAGAATGGTGGTGGTGGAAATGGATTTAGAGATTTTGAGATCAAGGAAGATTGTTGGAAGCACAAAAAAAGAAAGGGAGAAAATGAATTTGGGATGTATAATGATAATGCACCCCACTTAGGCTTGTCACGCCTAAGATTTTTGAGCTATTTTGTGTAGTGGGGGGATGAAAAAAAAAGTGCTATTTGTTTTTCTGGTTTATATGAACTTTCTTTCTCTTTATTAAATTTTTCTTTTCTTAATTTGGGTTTTTTTCCCCTTTTATTTAATTTCACTACTCTTCTTAATTCCCTTTGTGATCACTTATGTTCTTCATTAGATCATTAAAGAACAAATCCACACTCCTTAATTATATATACCCTTTCTTTTACCTTAAATTGTGATCATTATCGTTAATGTTGTATTAGATCTCAAAGAAACGTGAACAAATTAAAATTTATTAAGAAACAAGAAGAATATAATGTAAAATATTAGATATGGGGTACTGGGTTTTGGGTTCTGTATTTAGTTTTGCATGGGAGTTTAATTTTTTCATGAGAAAAAGTATACATATTTGTACATTATAATTTTTTTTCCTTTTATGCATCTGGCGTGGAAGTCACCATATCATATATATGATGCAATCTAACAGCTATTTGTCGCATTATAATAGAGAATCTACACGTGACCATAATTGGGTTAAAGATGTTGCCATGCGTTTATCCATGTCACCCTCTACTCAATAACTTGTCTAAGAATCATGTTTTGTCCCTTCAAAAATATATATAAATATACTTATATTGGCAACTTCACCTCAATAGTCAATCAACTATTTCATTACATTTCAGAATAAGTCTTATTCTCTCTTTTTGCTATTCTCTTCCACAATTCTTTAACTTTTAATTTACTAGCACTTGTAACTTATAAAAAACTAGACTAGATATCTCACAAACATAATATGGTGGAAGAAAACATTTGTAATAGATCAAAAAGTCTCAAGTTCAAATGCAACTATCGCTTTGTACTCAATAATAGCTCCAGAGCTAACATTTACAAATGTCTCCACATATATAATCTGATAATAAAGACATCTAAAATCGAATTAGAATAGATTGAAATGTTCATCACTCAACTAAAAATATACTAGCTCAGTGGAGAGCCAACCTTTATATTGCTCGCATAACACTATTTTTTATGATATATTTTTTGTGTTAAATTGGTAGAATTGAGAGTGAAATGTGCAATCTCTAGACAAATTGAGAATAGGCAAATTATTTTGCTTGAATCTTTATGATAAACTATAAAGTGGATCGTGGGTACTCTTTGACTGTCTTGAAGCTCAAAACCTCTAAAATGGGCTTATGAGTGAGTTTGCTATTAGGAGACCAACCAGGCTTTTAAGCTGCAGTCCAGCCTTGACTAGTTGAGCTAAGTGATAATAGGAGAATTCTCATCATTTGTTGATGAAGAAAGTTTGATGCTTTTGACCCTCTTTATTGGCAATTTTCAAGTCATGTACTACCTCCGTCCCATGAAAAGAGTGCATTATCCATTTTCACATGGTTTAAGAAATCATTAAATTCTTCTAAATTTTAGTGAAATCTAATATAAATTGACAATTTTATCCTTTTATAAAAATTATAATTATAGTGTTAATTTATTTAATATACTTTGGAATTGTGTAATTATTAAGGGTAATTTTAGAAAAAGAGCAATTAACATGCTCTTGATTTTATAAGTGGACACTTTTTGTGGGACAAGTTAAAAATGAATAATGAACTCTTTTTGTGGGACGGAGGAGGTAGTACTTGTTTAATGGCCACTCCATTGACTTGGGTAATCCTAATACAGAACATCAAAATCTAAGTCCAAAATCATACCGAACTAGAGTTTCTAAATATGGCCCAGCCCATATAAAGCATTTTGCCAATAAAAATTGAACAAAATGACACAATTTGTAACTAAACTTCCTAAATCAAACAAAATCTTTCAATTCAGTTCATCAAATATGGTTCACCCTCAATAACAAAAATAATATATATAGCATTCTTTTTTTCTCCTCTCTCACTTTCTTAAACAATCAAATAATTGTATCACTTAAATTTATGTTTTGTTCACAATTGATTGATTTGAATCATGCATGTACTACTGAAAGAACAATATCATATATAGCATATTATTAAAAGATTATGCATTGAAATAGACAATAGTGTGACCTTGAACTTACATGTCTTGACAAGTGAAGAATGTATAATAAAAGTTTAAGTAATTATATATAGAAGGACTTACCAATAAGTAGAACTTTAATCTTCATTTCAAAAAAAAAACTTATGGAACCTCCTTAAGGATGACTAAAACTTGGAGCTCATTAATCAAGAAAAAAGGAAATGAATTTTAGTTTTTTTTTATGTTAAATCTCGATGTAACATATACATAGATAGGTAAGATTGTGAATATTTTTGAATTATTATGGTAGGTGAGGATTTAAACTGAGGGCATGGGTCTGGAAAATGCTAGCTAGTGGGAATCAATTAGATTTCACTAGCAAGATTAAAGAAACACTTCTTTGGTTAACTAAATAAAAGTGATTATGATTTGGTTTACTTTATTTCATAAAGGAAAATCTTTGCTTTTGAAGAAGTGGGGTAGGAAATTTGTAGCCAATGACATGTTACTATTATTAATTGGACATTAATCCTTCCTCTCCATTTATATATTGTGCGTATATAATTATTGATTAGTACAGTGCAACTCAGAATACGTGTTAACTGCCAAATTGCTCCAATTTAGAATAAGCAAAGGTGGACTGGCAATTGATAGCTTGATATGATTATTATTTGGGATATAAATTTAGTGGTTTCATTTCATCAGTGTCAGTGCAATTGAGAAGAGGAAGAGATTGGGTATGAATGCATCAGAAAAGATTTTCACCCCATTAAAATTCTTATTTTATTTTAGAAAGTCAAAAATTTTCACGCAATTGAGATTTGAGAAGGAAAACTTCTAGTGGCATTGATAATAACAAAAATATAACAATGTTATATATTTAAGGAAATAGTCAAATAATTCATGCAATTCTTTGAAGTTGGGTATATAATACTGAAACACAAAAATAAAATTGAGATAAATTTTTTTTGGTGGGAAGAGAAGCATTCTATATAATAATTTGAGGCTTTCAGGTGGATTATAAACATTAATGCCACTAATCACCAATGTAATGCTTGAAAGACATATCGAGATAGAAATTTATTCTACTTTTTTGGGTTTTATTGGACCTGTTGTTGGGCTGAAATGCACCAATTAAAGCCATTATCAGTATAAATTATTATTATTTTTTTTTTTTTTGAAAAAAGCCGTCTTATACATGCATATACAAACATATTCTTTTGAGAGGAAAATAAATACTGGGAACAATGATAATTCTTATGAATATTAATAGTAGTAGCATACAAGGCAATAATTTGAAATGATACCAAGCTTAGTGGATAAAGCTAAACATTATTATAAAATTATTAGATAGGGTTAGAAGATTAAAGATACAAGAGGAGAGTGATCAAGAAACAAATCAAAGGATTAAAAGTTGGAGGAAGAGTATCCATTGATTTGTGGGACAATGGGAGGAGTCATGTGAGATGTTGATGACAACACTTTTGGTCCCCTGGCCCTGCCTTCATCATCTAGAAATTGATTAACCTTTTTTTTTTCTTTTGAAAAAGCACTTTTGGGATTTTGCTTGGAAACAAATACCCTCATTTCATTTAGTAGCGAAATTAATTTCCAGTCCAAATTGCTATTCGAAAATGGAAATTAAGTTACGAGTCATGTTATTTGGAGTTCAGAAGCTAAAAGCAGTATTTAAAATGAAGGAACAATAAAATTTATAATACTCTCCTTAATTAGTCCAATCCAAAAAAATTTTAGCCTCATCAAAACACAATTGCAACTTTTGGCTTTTGCTTCACTAATATGTCTATGATGGATGGGTACCTTTCTTCTCTTCTATGTAGTGTAGACTGATATTCTCATATTTATAAAGACACATCCAAAAGGAAATGTGTATATTATATATATAGACAAGCTGAAAGATCCAAAGCCAATTCACCTAATCCATTGTCTTTGCTTATCTTCTCAAAAAACACTACATTATATTTATATACTCAATTGTCAACTCAAACCAGATTGTCACCTATAGCAAGCAGCTTGATGATACTTCTACAAAATTTCAGAATGAGCATTCACTATGTCCAAACTGAAAAAATATATAAATCTTATCTAGTGAATCAATTAAATATTTAGCTCATCTTTGAATAGTGTGTGTATGAGAAAAGTTGGAAATAATAATAATAATAATAGTATAAGAAAATCCAGTTACGTATCTTCAACAATGAACACAAAATAATGAAAGAAAAGACAACTGATATTTGATACATCTCATTCTTTTGTACTATTTTTCTTTTTTCTAAAAAAAAAAATTATAGATTATGCAGCAATAGAATTTACTATTGGACGCTTTGCTTTTGATAATGACATGAAATTCATTCGGCCACCAATAACTTCTCCAACACTCTTAAATGGATGGTACATTATATTCTCAGGGCATCTCTAATAATTGAAGTTTAAAAGAGTTTATTGTTAGAGCAACTTTATTTATCTACTACTACCATTTTTTTAATTAAGTGGTATATTTAATAATATATATTCTGAAATGTAATTATTTTAGGTAGTTAAAATTTTTACATCAATATGAATAAAAAGAATTATAAAGTGAGATATTTTGATATATAAAAAAGATTATAATATTTATGTATTTATATATAGATAAAGCAATAAATAATATTATCTCATGTAATCATGCTAATTAAAAGGGTTTTATATTAAATATATAGTTTCTTATTTTTTTAATGAACAAAAAATATATCATGTTCTAATTTATCCTTGTTACTAATTCATAAAAATTTATTGATATTATAAATTTATTTTAAAAATAAATTAATTATTTTATTGAAATTATTTTATAGTAAATTGTACATTTTATATTTTTAAATGACATTACTTGTTACTGACAAAATTAAAAAATTATAATATTGATGTTTTTTATATTATTTTTTTAGATTTCATTGTTAGTTTGAAGTTCTTTATAATCATAATAACATTCAAAACAGTATAACTAATTATATTTATCGTTATCTTAAATCAATATATCTAACTTTATAATAAGAAAACACACAATTAATTGACATTGTTACTAAACTCAGCAGAAATAGTTACTTCTAATATATTAATAAACAATTATTTTTAAAATTTTTTTAACCATATATAATGATATTTAAAGAAAAAAATTAATGTCAACTATTTATGATTTCATCCTTAAATCATTACACAATTTACTCGTAAGAGTATTCTTTAATTGATCTGAATAATTTAACGAATGTTGTTAATTGAATTTATTTTTCAATTAAGTTAATGATTAAAAAATGATTCAAATCATATGTATAACATAATAAAAATGCCATTTTGTCATCCAAATCTATTTTTTCTTCACTTAATAATTACTATATGTAAGAAGTTATCATTAACAAAATATAAATTTCAAAACCGATAGGTAAAACATATAACAAATAAAAAAAATTCTTAAAGTAAATAGTGTAACATTTATAAAAAAAATTCGTCCAATAAATCAATTGAAACCATTCACATATCTATTTTATGTAATATAACTTAGGAGAGAGACACTTTATAAAATCAAAACATATAAATTAACTAATAAAATTTCCGATTAGGAGAGGGATTAAAAAAAAGAGATATCATTAGCTAACAAATAAAATATCAATTCCAAGAACAATCACTAAAAACAGCAAACAACACGTATTATACATGAAAAATTTAAAACAAAATAAGTTAATACTTTATTATATTTCATCATCCAATTCTATTTTTTCTTCACTTAATAGTTACTATATATAAGAAGTTTTCATTAACAAAATATAAATTTCAAGACCGATAAGTAAAATTTATAACAGATAAAAAATTCTTACAATAAATAACGTAACATTTATAAAAGAAAATCTTCCAATAAATCAATTGAAATCATTCACATACTTATTTTATATAATATAACCTAGATATATCTAA
>CANYLF010696486.1:0-10606 GCA_948193215.1 Bocquillonia castaneifolia
ATATTATTAAAATATTAAAAACATGTAGTGCTATTTGAGATCCAGATCAAATCATTAATTCATAAATAAAAAATAAACTATTTTGCCCTCCTATCAGATTTTTATTCAGTTTATTGCATTTTCTTTATCATAACTGCCCTTGTTGTTACCACATAGTAATTAGAGTCTCATTTATAAACTATTAATGTCATTTATCATTACTAATGTGAACTGAGCCAATTATATTTCAGTATTTTTCCCAAATATTTTACTTTTTAAACTTAATTTAATTAATAGATTTGTATAAAAATCATTTTTAGTTAATTAAACCAATAATTCTCTTATAAATTTATTTTAAAGAGGTGAATTTCTGATTAGAAGAATTTGTTAACCAGCAATCATACATCACTATATTTCAGGCTACATTCATTCTTCATACTTCTGATTCTCCGCTAATATTAATTTCGTCCTCCTTTTTCAATCTCGTCTTTGTCACTGCATCTACTTTGATCGTGTTCGAATCATCTATGTTGTTGCTTTGACGACAACAAATGTGTTCTAGTTATGTTATCGAAAACTAGCATTTTGCAAAGACAGACACTCGTTTCTTCGACTCCTCTTAAAAAAATAGCACTCAGGTTCTTCTTCTTCTTCTTCTTGTTAAATAGACAGCCCAGCCTGCCATATCTTCACAAACCAATCTCTGAAATACCCATCAGGTGTCCTATGTCCTCCCTGCAGCAATCGATCTCTCTTCCAATCATCTCTCCATTCATTTAGCATAAGTTCTGCATATTGAACAAAAAGCAATTTAGCCCCCTTTCTATATTTCATTTTTCTACAACTCTAGTTCTCATCAAAATAGCTACATTCACACCAATCCAAAACACACCAAACAAGAGAAATAATCAATGTGCAATAAAGAGAGCGTAATTCCATGATTGCAAAAAAGCATCAAACAAAAAAGAAAAATAACAGTACTGCCTCTAAGATTACAGAGGTAAGCAAAGCTCAAAAAACCACAAAAAAGAGGAATAGAAAAAAAAAAGTTAACAACAAAATATTGATTTGTGTTTTATAGGAAATAAACATTTACATGCATAACATTAAACAGTTGTTTTATTAAAATCGATTTAACTATATAATAATAATAATAAATAGGAAAATAAAAGATGAGTTTATAGCTTGAGAAGATGGGGGGTTATCGATCAGAGGAGCTGAGCTGCTACTAGTCGACATGGGTGAATGACGACGAACATCAACTAAAGGGTTAGAGTGAGCTGGTGAAGATCAAAACGAGAGAATGAAGGAGATCGACGCGATGACGCCATCGAAATGGTTAGAGGGCACTGGCAAAGATCGAAACGAGGAAATGAATGGAAATCGGCTCGACATCGCAGCCTTGAAGGAGTTAGACTTCCCTAATATTGTTGGTATGGCCATTCTATGCCGTCGATGACTTCTTTGGAGGCTGCTGATGAAGGATGGCGAATTGGCGATGGATGGTTGTGAATGATCTGTGAGATGAGTTGATAGAAAAAAAATTAGGGTTCTTGGAGAAGAGACAGATGGTAAGAATGATAAATTTGTGTTTTGTTTTTTAGTCTTTTTGTTTATGATAATGATTAACATTCGCATTTTTGTCTTCAATTTAAAAATTTTGAGTTTTTCAATGCATATTAATGGATTATCATTTTGGGTTACATAAACATTTTTATTTGTAAATTACATAAATACCCTCATTGAGATGTCCAAATTTAGGACATTAACATTTATTGTTTTGTTTAAGGAAGGTTTCATAGAAAAGATTAATTGACTTATCTTAATTATTAAATTTTTATGACAATAAATAATTTGAGGTGAACTGAGCTTTACGGGTTTTAAATTAATCTATATCAAATTATTGTATTTTTTTGTAAAAATTCTGAATTTTATAAATAAATTATTAAAAATAATGTTAAAATATTTTTAATATAATTTTATTTTTATTATTATAAGATTTTTTTAATGAAATTATTAGTGCTATTATAAGATTTTTTTTAATTTTTAATAAATTTATTTAAATTCTTTGAGTTTAAAAATAATATTGTAAAATAATTATTGTTTTTTGAATTAAAATTGATTTTATAAGAATTTATTAGTTAAAGTGAAGTTCATGGATTAAATTGAATTTTTCAGGGATAAATCAGTGATTGGTATAAATTTGAGGAGTTAAAATATATTTTCCTTTTTATCTGATGGTGGTATTGTACTAAAAAAAATTAAGTTGCCCGAGGAAATTGAGCCACTTTAAATATTAGGAGTGGATTTTTACCGTTAAGGTGGATTTATATTTTTGCTTTGACAAAATATAATGCGGTCTTATTCGGTTATTCCCGCCTAATACTAATTAAAAGGGGGCCCTACGAAACTTTTTTTAATTGGTGGATCCTATTCAACTTTTTCTTTTTGATAACGGTAGATCCAACATAACTTAGTAACCTGTTAAAGAAGTCATTTTTCACCTATAAATAACCTATAATAATAAGTCATCTTCAGTTGAATTCAATAAACCAGTGGCACTAAAGACCATAAAATATTGATCTCTTGAATTATTTTCTTCTAAAAAGCAATAGACCGTAAATATACATATGCATACAAGTGAACAATGAGAATAGAGTAATTTCAAAGCTAAGATCTTGTTCAAGTAAATTTGATTTGTTAATAACTTACCAATAGCACACAAATTATTATTTCAAGCCGTTAGATAAGTTTTGTCAAAAAAAAAAAACATTAGATAATTAATAGGCGTATGCTTTTAATGGCTTGCATTACACGACAAAGGTGGAACTATAGGGTGTTTGGGGCTCCATCTCCCCTAACCCTTGGAGTATTCCTGAGAAAGTAACCTCTCAGATAACTGGTTCACTTTCTTAGACATTTTGTCAATCCCTCTTAGTAGCATTATCTTTATGGTTCTGACTCTATTTCAGTCGGAACCTTCAACTTAATCCACTAGAACAATTTTTTTAAATTTTCATTTGTATAACTATTTTGAGTATAATTGTACGTAAATTGTTAGATATAATATACTAGAAATATACCAATTCATCGAAGGTGGATTGGTATTACCCCATGTATGTAAGGGGTGAAGATTTCAAGTTTGAGATGCACCCTTATTAAATTATTAAAAAAATTCAATAAATAAGAAGGAAAAAAACCCAGCATTCCATCCATTTAACTAGATGAATACGAGTTTGAAAGCATTTGGCTCGTTTCTCACCCTCTATTTCTCATACTATAATACATTAATTTATATTCACTCTGGTAAAAAAAAAAGCACAAGGTATATATAGACATTTAAACTATCATTGATTTGCTATTTTGACACCTTAATTATCCAATTTGTCAGAGAGGCACCTAAACTATGCATTTTAGTAACTTTAAATACTTATAGGTTTATATATAAACACACAAATTGGTGTCTATGTGAAAAAATAAGTGTAATTAAAGCGTTAAAATGACAATAACATGTTAGTTTAGGTGTTTATATGTTTAAAATGTATAATTTAAGTGTCTCTAAGGTCAATTGAAAAGTTAAGGTGTCAAAGTGGCAATTAGACACCTAAACTATACATTTTAGTAATTATAAACATTTATAGGTTTATGTATAAACACACAATTTGGTGTCTATATGAAAAAATAAGTGTAGTTAAAGTGTTAAAATGACAATAATATGTTAGTTTAGGTGTTTATATGTTTAAACTGTATAATTTAGGTGTCTCTAAGGTAAATTGAAAATTTAAGATATCAAAGTAGCAATTTAAGTATTTATACACATCTTATGCCAAAAAAAAAAAGATGATTCTTTAAAAGCATGCTTTCTTGGATCGAGGGATGAAAAAGGGACTTCAACGGTTACTTTGATTTTATTTTCAGGTCCCAATGAACAAATTAACAAAATGTGGCTTCCTGATCGGAATTTGCATTTGACGAATATGCATGCTGATGAGAAATTTTTAGGTTGACGTAGTTTGTCATGTAGGATTATGAAATCATAATTTAATATGTGATACGTGACATGATTTTTTCAATGATTAGGTGGAGTGTTTTGTATATTGACTATCATTTATTATACTAATATTAAATGTAAAATACTCCGCTCGATCATTGAGAAAATTATATCATGTGTCACATATTACATGGAGAATTTATAATCCTATGTGACGAACTAAATGCATCTAATAATTTCTTGCATCAGTGCATGGAGATTTGTGCATGTCTATAATTTTGCTTTTACCGTCACCAGTACTGACTAGCTAGAATTTTCCTTATCAATCTTATTATCAATTTGCCATTTTTTATTGGACAAACTACTTCTAACCACCTAACTTTTTGCATATTCTACTACTATCCTCTGTATTTTTGATACTATACTATTGCACTCATGTATTTTGAAATTATGATAGTAAAAACTCATTTTATACACTTATAGCTATAAAATCAATAAATTCAAGGGAAATTTGATAAAATTAGAATTCATTATGGTCTATGAACTTTAAATATTTTCAAATCCATTCAATTTTTCTTTAAATATCAAAAATAAAATATTTTGGATAATTTTTTACTTGATTTGTTCATTTAAAAATTAATCAATTTTTTAATTAAATATTGAAAATAAAATTTTTTAGATGAAGTTGAAAATATTTTGAAGTTTAGAGACCAAAATACACTTTTATTTTATCAAATTAACCCCTTAATTTATGAATTAATAACCAAAATCGTATAAAATGAGTTTTCAGTATAATAATTTCAAAACATAGGAGTGTAATAGTGTAATATTGAAAATATATGGAGGTAATAGTAAAATACACCAAAACTCAGGGGTGAGATTAATTCATCATTTTTTACTTTACTCGTTGGAATAATTAATGTTCTCCCACAACAATTTGACATTTTTACTTTTTTAAGTTACGAACTTTTAGTAATTATCATTTCCACAATTTCTCTTTTTAATCCCATGGGGTAGATTCTTACCTACAAAAAGTCAAAAACTTTTAATAGTTTATGTTAGGGTAATTCAGGCTTCTGAATCTCATTTCGGAGGTAAGTTTCAATTTTCCTATTAGAACGGAATATTTCGGTATCGGACTATTTCGATATTCCGTTTCAGACTTATATATATATATATATATATGCAAATAAAATGTGTATATAAAAGATAAATTCTATATAATATAACTAATGCATTTCATAAAAAAATAATACACAACTTAATATTTCTTACGATATGAATATTTTTTAAGTAATATGCTAAATTAAAAAATTAAGTAAATGAGTTTCAAATAATATCCAAATATATTTATTACATGTAATAAGTTATCCAATAGATTTTTATTTATTATATGTAATAAGTTATCCAATAGATTTTTAAGAATAACGAAACTTGAATTTACTTAGAATAATAATAATTAATCTAAAAATTTAATACTTCCCATCTCATTTCATTTCTTATTTATTTAATTTTATTTCAATTCTTATTTATTTAATTTTATTTAATTTATTATTCAATTAATTTTATTTAATTTCTTATGTATTTAATTTTTTCATTTAATTTTTTTAATTTTCCATCTCGGCCATTTTGGCCTTATCTCGACCGAGACAAATCGAGACAAAATCCGAGAAGTTCTTGCATGTATCTTGTTCCATTTTTCAGGCCGAAATGAGATATCTCGACCGTTCCGGTTAGACAGAACTAGATTGACAACTATTTTTTTTCCTAAAAAAGACACAAAGACTCTTGAATTTATGTCTTTTATACATTAGACCCCTCAACTGCTAAATCGGTTTGATTTGAGAGCATCAATTATGTAAATTGGTTAGGATAAACTACTATGACCCCCCAAATGCATTCTATTACGCTAATTTACCCCTTAGTTTTATATAATATATATTTATCCCTTGTATTTTATTTACTATACTAATTACCCCTTTGATACAATTTTAATCATTTTTATTATTTTATATTAAATTAAAAGTAATAACTTATAGTTAATAATAAAATATGATATTATAATGTTAAAAAATCTAAATTAATGTTTAATTATATTTTATTATAGATAAAAATGCAAATGATCATATTTATCATTAGAGTTTACAAGTATTTATATTTATACTAAAAAATATATTCAGACATCAATTTGGAATTTTTTAACATTATTATATCATATTTTATTATTAACAATGAGTTATTACTTTTAATTTATAAAATAATAAAAAATAATTAAAATTGTATAAAAGAGGTAATTAGTGTCGTAAAAATAAAATACAATGAGTAAATATATAATATATAAAACTGAGCATTAAACTAGTGTAATAAGATATAACTCGAGATCATTGTATTTTACCCAATTGGTTAATATGAATATTTTTGTAACATATCATTAACGTGTGTAGATCAAATAAGTTGAGCAACACGTGTTATTATTTTTATATATGTATTAAAATGAGATTTTTTAATATTTTGTATTAGAGTGTTGAATTAAAAAAATACGGTCAAAACAAAGTGTTTGACTTGGGTAAATAATAATTATTAATGTTAAGTATAAATTGCACATAATGGTAAAGCTAAAACCTTTAGTAGCTTGAAATTCTCATTCAGCTGGTCTTTAAAAGAGCTCTCAGCGCATACATAGAATGCTTAGTCTCTTTAATCTGCTCAGAAGATCATATGATCCTCTCATCTCTTCTTTATTTTCTTAGCCTATTGAGCATGTGTCTTGCGCATATATTTATGCTATTTGTATTAATATAATTTTTTGTATTTTTTTAATTGATATTAAAAAATGACGGCAAATGTTTAATATCAATTTTAAAATTATTATGTTAATGAGGGTGTTTGTTGGACTAATTTACATATTTGAAGAACCTAAAATCATCAAATTAAAGGTAAAGGATAAGAAACCCAGTATATTTTTCCCCCTTTTTCAATTACTTCATATTTTTTTATTCGTTGGATTAAGTGTTTTTTTCTTATCTAATCTCTTAGACAATATTTGATAAAAGTTTATGAAGTAAAATTTACTTTATAAAAACTAAGAATAACGGCAAGAGGCACTGACAGATATTCTTTTCTTTATTAAGCATTTTTCAAGTTTTTGTTTTTTTTTTGGAAGCATTTTTCTTAGTTAATACGCATGTAAATTTTGAATATCTCAATGTATAAATTACTATGTCCATGGATAAATGATAACTTTTGCTTGCATTGGATATGGATCTGCATGCAATGCAGATAATCTCAATATTGTGTAATCCAGATAAGAAAAGAAAAAAGATGTTGTAATGAAATGATTTGATCTTCAAACAACATAGAAAACACTTGATGATTATGATACCCAATATCTCTAATAGCAAATTAAATTATTAAGTGAAAAGATATTAGGCTTGGACCCTACCACTTGTTCATTTCTGTTCATTACTTATATTTTGCTATGCAAATGACAGTAAATATCTGTCAAAGGGGAAATAACAAGTGAAATATTATGGTAAAATCTATTATTTGACTCAGAATTTTGCTACTTTATTCTATTAGGCTCATATACTTCAATTTTTTTTCTATTAAGTCTTTTTATAATTATTTTTTTATAGGTGGAGATACCACCGGAGTATCTCGGGCCTCATTTTACGGTTGCCTAGACTAATTTTCGGTCGAGAGAAACCCATTTAGAACAATCATCTCCCAAAGCGAGCCTACAGATCGATCTTTCGACCTCGTCAGACGTGGCATTTGTGAGCTCAAGTGTTTACCACTTGAACCACCCCGCTTTGGTTTTTATAATTATTTTTATTTTATTAAACACTTAAACTATTGTTTTTTTATGCCACTAAAGATTTTTTTTTTGTTTTTGAGGATTTAATTTGTAAGAAATAAATTTTATTTTGATTCTTAAAGTTATATTTACATATCAAATACAAAAAATAGCTTTTATAATATGGATATGATTCAGTTTTTTTATCATGCTTAAATATATGTACTTACTTTATTTTTTTAATTTTGAGTGAACTTTAATCTTAATAACTAGAAAGTGTAATTAATTAATATTTTAATTGATATTCATTTTTTTAACATTATTTAATAACAATGTTTAAAAGAAATCTATTGACTAGAAAAATAAAAATTTATGATACTATATGTGTTTCAAAATTTTTAAGTTTTTTAAAATAAAGTTTTATTTTTTATTTTGGAAAATAGTTTTAAAAATTTATCATACTAAATTTTTAAGAAGAATATTTTAAAATAAAAATTTGTGTTTTAAAATATTTTAATAATTAATTAAAAAATTCATATTGTTTTAAGATAATTGCGTAGGTAAATTAAATTTATTTTCATACATTGTTATAACAAATCATAAAAATATATTTAAAGTTAATTGTATTTGATAAAACATATTTTTTTTTGATACAATTAAAGTGTATAAGTTTAAAAATCAAAATAAAATTTGTATCTTACAGATTGAATGCTCAATAACAAAAAAAAAAGTCGTTAATAGAATAAAAAAAATAGTTTAAGGATTTAATAGAATTAAAATAATTATATAAGAGCTTAATGAAATAAAATTGAAGTACAAGAGCTTAATACTACAAAGTATGAAAGTTGAGGGGTTAAATTATGGGTTTTGTCAATATACTATCATCTCATCTTCTTTCATTTGTTCAAAAGGAAGTTGCCAGTGAGGGATGACAATGGGGTAGGGATTCTCCATTACCTATGGGAACTCATCCCTAATGGGACGAGAAATCTCCATTTATTTTCCTCATGGATATGGGGATGGGAGAAATTCTTTCCCCATGCTCGGGGATGGGGCGGGAATGGGGAGTGCTATTCCCACCCCATGGGGATCCCCATACCCGAGCCTACGGGGACCCGTTATATATACATGTATAATTTTTTTATTTTATACATGAATATATAAAATTATATAATAAAATATAACTTTTGACTATTGTTAAGAAACATATTTATGTAAATCAATTTATTTATTTGAAAGTATAATTCATCATACAACAACATTTAGAAAAACTAACTTAATTACTTATATTTATAATCATTATATGTTTATTAAATTTGATTTACTAAAATTTTTACATATGATATTTAGATTTTTTTAATAAATGATATATTATATTATTATTATTATAAGTTTATTTTAAAGTTATACATATAATTTCTTAAATAAATATTAATAAAAAATTTAAAAAACAATAATAATAAATGGGGAATAGGTATCCCCATGGGGATGGGGATTCCCACGGGTATGGGTATGGGGACAATTTCAGCCCCATTAATGAAATGGGGATGGGGATTCCCTAAAACGATGGGGACAGGGATGGGCAGTGCTTCCCCATCCCCAACCCGCCCCATTGCCATCCCTATTGTCAATGGGCTGTGAAACAATATAAATGTATAAAATTCAGATTCAAATTTACCTCAATTTTTAATTTAAGCCAAATTTGAAAAAAAAATATTCAATTTAGTGCATCCTTGAACTTTTAATCTCATTAAATTATATATACACAATATGAAATTTTTACTTTGTTTATTTCATATTTTTCTAAATAAATTTTATCTATTAATAATTAAAAATTAAATTAAAGATAAAAATGAATATTTTTATTTTTGTATTAGCATTGGTTAAGAAATATCTAGTCTAAACTTATATACAAGTAAACAACATGAAATTTTATAAGTACAATAGAATCTCTATAACGAAATATTCTACATAAGGATAAAAAATTTTACTTTCAATACATATTAATTAGCTATAAATAAACATTTATAAAGTTATAAACTCTCTATAATAATAAAATCTATATGATTTTAACAATACAACTGTATAAAGATTTTACTGTACCACTATACTATCAAATTATTTTAGTTTATTATTAATTTTTTTATTAGTCATGTAAAAAATATAACTTTTCTATTACTTTTTAAATACTAAAAATAGTTTATTTTTTAATTAAAAATATTTACATTCACATTATTTTATAAAGAATTTATGGTTTAAACTTTCAATTAAATGGATAAAACAAGTTTAACTTAAATTATAAATGAGTCAAATTTGAATTTAAAATATAAATTGTGAGCCAAATTTAATTATGAAAATGAAAATACTCCAACAGATTTTAATAAATAATATAAAATAATTAAACCAAATTTGCCTAAGCTGAATTTAATGAAAAACGGCTCTTTTCACCCCCTAATTGCTAATGGGGAATTTTTAGAAATGCCTAAAAGCGTGCATTTATTTTCATAAAAAAACCTCCAACAATAAAATATTAGCATCCCTACCTAAACACGCTCATTTATTTGCATACAATACCTACATTTATGAAACACATAAGAAACAGTTAGGAGAAAGAGAAAGTTTCATATCTGACTCTGATTCAATTACATTATATAAATTGTTCAATTAAATGTTCCAACACATCCCATAAAAAACCACCAAAAAATTATTCAGTTACATCTTATAAATTATTCAATTAAATGTTCCATTATATTCATTCTCCTCTTTATCATCAATAGATTTTTCAAAAAATCACAAAAACAAGAAGCTTTATGAGAAAAATCAATTATCCTGCAACAAAA
>CANYLF010696534.1:0-15066 GCA_948193215.1 Bocquillonia castaneifolia
TTCTAAGAATCTCAAGGACTTCTCTCAAGTCCTTAGGATGCTCCTCTGCCCGCCTTGATTTGACTATCATATCATCCACATAGATCTCTATATTTCTACCTATATTATCCTTGAACATCTTATTGACCATCCTTTGGAAGGTGGCTCCTGCATTCTTTAAGCCAAAGGGCATCTTGGTGTAGCAATAAGTGCCTTCATGAGTTGTGAAGGCAGTTTTGGCCTCATCTGGTTTGTGCATTGGTATCTGGTGATATCCAGACTTGGTATCCACTAATGAGTATAGTTGGTGGCCTGCAATGGAGTCTACCAGCTGATCAATTTGTGGTAATGGATAGCTGTCTTTTGGGCATGCTTTGTTCAAATCAGTAAAGTTCACACACATTCTATATGAACCATTAGATTTTTTTATCATCACTACGTTCGTCAACCATTCAGGGTATTGGACTTCCCTGATTATTCCCATATTCATTAGCTTATTGATCTCTTCACTGATGGCAATCTGCTTAGGCCAGATATGCTTCCTTTTCTTTTGTACTATGGGGGCGATTGTTGGATTGATATTCAGCTTGTGTACCATCACTTCTCTGCTAACTCCTGTTAACTCATCCTAAGTCCAGGCAAAAGTGTCCTAGAATTCTGATAATGTTTGCAAAGTTTCTTGTAAGATCCCTAGATCCATCTCTCCTACATAACCCCAGGGCTTTGTTTTGAACGACTTCCCCAGGTTCGGCTTTATTCTCCTTTGGTTGAATATTCTCTTCTATGAAAATAGTTGAGAACACTCCTTTTAGTGCCTGACAATAGGCGATCCGTGCCTATCTTTAGTCGGCTTTGATTATCGCCTCTCCTTTCGAGGTGGGATCTTTAAGAGTAAATATCGTATGCAAATAATGGCACATGTTTCGTTGAGGATTGGTCACCCAATTATAGTATTGTATGCGAATGAGATATCTACCACCATAAATTCTGCTTGCAACCCCTTGGTTATGTCTCCTCCACCCAATTCTACTTCAAGTTTGATCGAACCTACTATTGTTGTTGATTTGCCTCCTAGGCCAACCAGGGGAGTGCTGATAGTGGATAGCTTGGCTTGATCTAGCCCCATTTTATCAAATACTTTCAGAGTGAGGAGGTTCACTGAACTCCCTGTGTCTACTAGTATGTTGTGGACTATGCAATTATGAATTAGCGCTTTGACTACTAAAGCGTCCTCATGGGGGTTATTGTTGCCCCTTTGTCAGCTGCTGAGATTTGCACTTTTCCAATTTGCTCTGCTGGAACTGCTTTTGAATTAACCAAATAGACAGACCTAGCTGACATTTTTCTCTCGGTAGAACTGTCACCTCCTGCAATTACATATATGTGTTTAACAGGGCCCCCCTTAGCCTTTCTATCGCCTTCTTCTTCATCACTATTTTCATCATCTCTATGATGTCGCCTCCTTTCTTGTCTTCTTTCATTCCTTCTATAATATCCTCTGTTGCCTCTTTGATCTCTAGGCCTTTCTTCTTGCCTATTATCTCGCCTCTCTATTTCCCTATCATTTCTTTGATCATCTCTATCATAGGCGGGTCTGTCATGCTCGTCCCTTTTGACAAATTGCCTAAGGGACCCAGCTTGAATGAGCTTTTCTATTTCCTTCTTTAAGTGGTTGCATTGCTCTGTATCATGGCCTACATCTTTGTGAAACTGGCAGTACTTGCCATTGTCTCTTCTCTCAGCTATGTAAGAGCTCATCCTCCTTGGCCATTCTATCCATTCTCCATTGTCTTTGATGTGCATGAGTATTCATTCTCTAGATGTATTAAGGGGTGTGTATTTGGGGAGATTAGAACTCTTAGACCCGTTACCACTTGAGTTTTTGCTTCTCTTGGGAGATCGCCTATCTCCCCTTGGGGAAACTCCCTTTTATATTCTTTCATTCTCTTCAGATAATACTGACCATCATCCACTCTTATGGCTGTGTTGGCGAGTGCCATTAGGGCTTCTACATTGTTAGGAGCTTTGGCTAACAGTTCCCTCCTAAATTCTTCATTTGTTGTACCATGGAGCATAGCAGAACAAGCTACGCCCTGATTCAAATCTTCTATCTTGGTGATCTCATCATTGAACCGCTCTATGTATTTCCTTAAGGGCTCACCTTCCCTTTGTTGGATAGAGAATAGGACTGCTGACACCTTTTTTTGTTTGATGGAGGCTGCAAATCTTTGCCTAAATGCTATGGCGAGTTGTCTAAAAGAGTGTATAGAGTGAGGGGGTAGTGTTTTGTACCAATTAGCAACGTTCCCTTGTAAGGTGGCAGGGAAGAATTTGCACCATATATAGTCCTCATTAGTTTGGACACTTATAGATGTCTGGAATTTGTAGACGTGACTTGCCGGGTCAGACTTTCCAGAATAAATGTCTAATGTTGGGAACTTAAACCTTGGGTAAAGGTTTATCTATAATGTGTTGAGCCAAGGGCGACTCATTCTTTAAATTGAAACCAGGGTTGAAATCCTACATGCCTATCTTGCCAATGACTTCCCTGACTTATCTTTCTATTTTTTCCTTTTTGTCTTCCTCCTGTTCCACCCTTTGTGCTATTGCTCTTTCTAATTGCTCGTCTCCACTTTTGGGCATTTTCTCCTTGATCTCTAGGACTGAGGGGGTGACTTTCTGCGCTTTCTTATTGGTTTTCTTTTTAAGTTGTTTGTCCCTTATTTTTATCCAGCCTTTAATGTCCTAGATTTTGTCATCAAATTTCTGACATGCTTTGTCCAAAATTCTAGCTACATCGGCCGCACTAATCATGCTACTCCCCTCCTTTCCTCTTATGTTAGTAGGGTTAAAAGATGTGTCATCCATATCATTCTCTACTCCCCTCCTTCCGCCCTCAAAATTGTCCCCCTGAGGTGCAGCAGGTGGGACAAATTAGGAAACATACTCATGGTGCCCTTGAAGTACGACCATATTAGTTTGATCTTGTACTCCTGGCGGAGGGGGAATATCATTATTTGGACGGGGAACGAGGATTCCTTGATTTGGAACGAAGGTAGGGCCTGGGTGAAAAAAAAGGTGGAGGAGGCAAATAAGGGACATTAAAATCTGTTCCAGGAGGCCTTACTGGAACTGGGGGAACCAGTGGTGGCATGGAAGTTGTTGGTGGATCTGGTGTGACTGGACGAGTTCCCGATGGTATTGGTGGATTCGAGTTTGAGGATACTGAATTCCAAGAGTTAAAGTACGTTGAGGAGTTTGATTAACAGTGGGAACTAGATATCTAGGTGGTTGTTGAGTGGGGGGAGTCCCCTGAGTAGTTCTGGGTGGTTATGGCATCCACGTCGGAACTCCTCTTGAGCCAAAGAAACTAGGAGGTAAACCATAGGGAGGGTCGTTATTTGTCATGATGAACATTTTCTTTTTATATACAATGGTAATAATAATTTTTTTAAAGGAATGTAATAATAATTTTTAGGTATATGTATATATTCTATGTAAGGAAAGTATAAATAAATCGTTGGTCAAAGTGTAGAATGATCATCCAAGGACTAAATGTCTCATGTCCATTGAAAACCTTTCATATTCTCAGCTACAATTATTTCTTTTCCTTTTCATAACACTAATTAACCAAAGAAAATTTCAAGGATATATTAGTCTAATGATAAAAAATTGGAGTGCATTTATTAAGAGTTTTCACATCGTATATTTATATATAGTACTAGAATGTAAGTTTTGCCTTGCTTTAGTGTATTTACTCTATATATCATATGCATAGGGGTGTAAATAAGTGTTTTTAACTCCATATATCATATGTTAAGTGTAAACCAACTGAAATGAGATTCATACTCACAAGCAACTCAATATTTGGTTGGTTAATGAATTTGGTTCAAGCCCGTTCATTAACTAAATAATAAATATTGAAACTACATTAATAATATTATTAATATGTATAATTTAAATATTAATTTTATAAATATAAAAGTAATCAATAAATATTTTTAATTATTAAAAATAAATAATTATTATATTTATAATCATAATCTTCGGTTTTGAATTATAATATATACATTACATGTGAACATCATGAGTAATATTTACCTACTCCAGATGTATTACACCAAACGGTTAGATTAGTATAATATATCTTTGATACTATGCACAACTAAGCTTAACAGAAGAGAGGGGATAACATTTTAAAGGAAGGGGATGAAAGTAGAATTTTGTTTAATTATTTTGTTACAATTAAAAAATTTCAAATAAAGGAAAGGAGAAAAAGTCTAAGTTAATGGTGTGTGTGTATAATCCTTTGTATATGTAAATTTTTAATTTACTAATAAGGTTAAAATTGGTATAACAAGAAAATACATATGTTAAAATAGAAGAGTAAACTTTATTACACCACAAATTGAGGTGTAATGATTTTCACCGTCTATAATGAGAATGAAGGGGAACTATGTAACACCCATTTTTTTAACTATCATAAACTTCTAATGGTTTGAACAAAATTGTATTTGGTCAATTTATTCACTTTTTCTTCAATCTAACTTTATATTCCTTTATAATATACTTAGATAGAACTTAAAAATCAATTTAGAAAAATTATAGAAGTCAAATACAAAAAATTTACTATTCGAGCAACAACTATGCAAAAACAGAATTAAAATTCATGTTTGAAAACTTAAATTATTTCACCACCTAAACGAATTAGTTTTGGTCTGAATTTTGTAGGGTTTTTAGGGGACTTATTAAGGTATCAAATGGTCAAAAAATTTAGAGAAAATACTGTTGATTAACTAGCTTCAAATGGCATCACAAAATGGGGTAAAACAGTCTCAAAATTTAAAACAATGCGATAAGTGATTTAGGTAGTATTTTAACTCTAACTTCTCATTACTTAAGCTACCAACATATATTCTCATTCTCATAACTAGATTACCACTCAAATTCTCATACAAAAATCATGCAAACACTAGACATACATAAAATTAATTTAAGTTCTAACTTAGCTAAATTAAGCATAAATAACCAATCCATAAGGTAAATTCTAAACCAACATCAAACATATTTATGATTATCAACTACATTTCACACATTTTATATTTATATTTACATTCCCAAATGCCCCGTGTAATGTGTTTTCTCCTCTGACCCACCTGGAATGCTCGATGATGCGAAATGCATGAATGGCATGGTTTTGACTAACGACTAGCAAGATGTCCTGAAAAATATGCCAAGGGGTGAGTTGGCTACTCAATAAGTATTTAGCAAATTAAATAACAAGCACCTTAAGTAGGAATCTTCCAAACTCATATCAAGATAATGTATATAAACCAGCTTTTTAAGCAATGCAAAAATACCAAAGCAACCATTTAAACAAAAATTACCAAACATACATAATTCAGTCACAAGATCGGGTGGATGACTCATCCTCACCTAATCCTCAACAAATCATTTTTCTAATTCTTTCCCAAATGTGAATAGGTGGCCACCGATGAGACTATCCCATCGGCTCAGTCTCGGCATCCCTCGACAGGCAGCTATCCCACTAGCTCAGCTTACCCAAATCATATAACCCATTTTTTCCTGAGTCAATCCAAACCCATTTCAACATAGCACAACAACAATATTTATTTCCACCGTAGCTCAACTTAACAAAGCTTACCAGATCAACATATAATCACATACCCAAGTAGCCATCCACAACCACAACACATATTTATTTTAAACATAAATTTAAAACCATATCAAACAACACATACAACATACATACAAGTTGGAATTTTCCACTCAACACACTTATCATTTAATAAGCTAAATACTTACCAAATCACAAGCAAATTCAAGGGTTTGAGTTACCCTTTTCCTTACCAACAATTCCTTTGCCTCTAGGGTCACCTAACAATAAAATTCAATAACAAACACACACTTAAAATCAGACATAACACATTATCAAAAAAAAAAAATTATTTCACCAAATTTCTAAATTACAATAGTCTTACTAATCAATTCAATAAACACACACACACACACACAAACACACACACACACACACACACACACACACACACACACACACACACACACAAATCATTAATCTGCCTACAACACCCAAATTCACCAAATGGACATCTATACATGATTTAATATGATGCATGAGATGAATGATACATAACAACATGCATTTACATGTAGACAGCTTACATGTATTGACTTTAAAAATTCACCAGAAATTATATACATTTGATAAAATTCTGAAATTTTATAGAGGTATACTTCCATCAAATTAGAAACCATAGCAACAAGAATCACCTCAAAATCATCTGTATAAATAAAGTTATGATTTTTCTAAGACAGCTATTACTAATCCCATATAAACAGAGTAGTCCAAAGTTTGACATTCAAAACCCAATCAAATGGATGAATTTTCTCATTAAATTTTATAAGGTTGTAGAGAACCTCATAAAGTTTTCATGGCCACAAATTTCATCCAATTTGGACTTGTATAACTCAAGTTATGATCAAAATACTAAGGCTGTTTTTCAGAGTATAAAAATAAAAATTTTACTTTGAATAAATTCATGTATTCAACTTCAAAATAATATTATTTCTACAAATTAATGCATGATTCATACTTAATCAATTCTTAATTACATGATTATAACTTAAAATAATATTTCTCCCAGAATTCTACATGAACCCTAATAATTAAAAATACTACAAAGGAAATACTTATCTCAATTATCTTCTAAACCTTCAATTAAATCTACCAACAATGAAACCTTATCCAAACTTTAATTTTTTTTTAATTAAAAGCTTTAAGGATGTTGTTAATGGTGTTTTGAAGGAAAAGAGAGAAAGAAGAGGATAAGGAAAAATAGAGATGAGAAGAAGAAGAAGAAGGTAAGTATGTAAGTAACGGGTTATGTGTTTTGGTGAATGTCCACCAAATCTTCTTTCCTCATTTATTTATTTATTATTATTATTATTATTATTATTATTATTATTATTATTATTATTATTATTATTATTATTATACATCAATCTCTACAAACTCTCCACTAATATTCTACCAACAAATTAATCCTTCATTCAAACTTATACTACAAATAACTCTTTAAACTTTCCTCACAATTAGGTCTTTACTGTAACCTAACTTCCATAGACTTTACTACACACATAATACTTTTCTACCACATTTTAATAAGCAATGTATTATACATAAATATGATGCAAATAATATAATTAATGACGTGGTAATGCATAACAATTTTTTTTACTTTTTACGGTCGTAGCAATTCTCCCCCATTTAGGAAATTTCGTCCCAAAATTTGAACTTACCACCACTCTGAAATAAATATGGGTATTTGCTTCTCATATGCCCTTCAACCTCTCAAGTTGCTTCCTTAGAGGAATGTTGACTCTAGTTCACTTTCACCATAGGAATTTCCTTACTTCTCAGTTTTCTGACTTGTCTATCTAGAATTTCCACTGATTCTTCAACATAGGTCAAGTTTTTTGAAATTTCTACTTCTGGAGGTTGAATAATATGACTTAGATCTGATCTATACCTCCTAAGCATTGAAACATGAAAGACATTATGAACTTGTGCTAATTCTGGTGGTAGAGCTAATCTATAGGCTAAAGGACCAACTCGATCCAGAATCTCATATGGACCGATGTACCTAGGACTCAGTTTACCCTATTTACTGAATCACAATATACCCCTCCAAGGTGAAACACATAAAAACACTTTATCCCCCACTTCATATTCAATGTCTCTTTTATGTTTGTCTGCATAACTTTTCTGCCTATCTTGAGCAGCTTTGATAAACTGCTTTATCTCTTTAATCTTATCAATTGTTTCTTGAACAATCTCTGGGCCTTCTAGTTGTGTTAAACCTTCTACATCCCAACACACAGGGCTTTTACATTTTCTTCCATATAGAGCTTCATATGGAGACATACCAATATGTTGGCCTTAGTAGCATCAATCCATCTTATTTTGAGTTTAACAACCTTTTATCTTTGTCTAACAAAGTTCCCAAGTGTGTAGGTTGACTATCAAACTAGTTTTGGATTATTCCTATAAATCGCGTTCGGGATTAGGGAAATCGCGTCCGTGGCACAATATCGCGCCCGCGATCACACAATCGCCCCTACGATTTGGGACATATCCCGCCCGTGAAATGCAGATCACGCCCAGGACATTTGGTGAAAACTTCTATGGTTCTGTTTGCTTTGATTATGCCTGCGACTGTTCAAATCGTACCCGTGATTTGATGAAACAGAAAGTCCAATTTCTGAAGGATTCTCTGGTCACTAAGGTCGTGCCCGTGACAAGATAAATTGCACCTGCGATTTAATCAAACAGAAAGCCATTCTCAAAGGCATCCTCTGCATAGTCATATGCTCGCAATTGAAGATGTCGCCCCCGCGACATTTAAGAAAGATCCTAAAAAACTAGTTGTTAGGAAGATCGCGCCCGTGACAAACATAACCGCACCCGTGATCTGACAGATTTCAGTGCATCTAATGCAAAAGTAACTAGATGTCAGAGACACCTTTGGGATTGTTTTTCACAGCTAGTTTTGGTTATTATGGCTATAAATACCCTTCATAAATGTTCTTCAACTAAGAACATTAATTCTTTGATAGCCAAACTCTTGAAAATTCATTTGTCATCTTTATAATTAATTATTATTGGGTAGCTAGAACTCTAGAGCATTTGTTACTTGGGTTGAGTGAATTAGTTATCCATTGTACTAGTGTGTTAATTCTTTGTGAGTTGGGGAAACACTAGGGTTAGGTTTAGAGAGAGCCTTAGAATTCTCTTTGTAAAGGTTGAAGATAGCTTATTGAAATCTTCATTGTAAAGGTTTGGTATTAGCCTCTTGGAAACACTAGGGTTTGTGAGTGAGCCATGGGTAAAACTCATTTGTAAAGGTTGGAGATAGCCTTGGAAATCTCTATTGTAATCCTTGGTGGATAGTGGAACCCCAAATTATGTATTTGGGAGAGTGGATGTAGGACAAGTTGGGTACGAACCACTATAAATTTTTTATGTTCTTTTTTTCTTCTCTAATCCATTCTTGAATCATTTCTTAATTTCTAATTCCGCACCAATTCACCCCCTCTTGGATTCTACAATATATATATATATATATATATATATAATTTGAGATAATTTCAGTTTTTGTTGGTTTGACTTAACAACATATAAAACTAAAAGTAAAAATAAAAAATTTGCACTAATCAAACCTAGTTGATGTGTACTTAAAAACCTTTCGGTTTGGTGTGATTCAATTTTTTTTTTATAAGTTAGTTCGACTCGATTTAAAACGTACAAAATTTTTATTTTGATTTTGCTCTATGAGTTGTCAAAACAAACTAAACTAGAAATTAAAATTATTTTTTAAAATTTTATTATACATATAGTTATATTTTAATAAATAGATGTATATAATGAATATTTTTTTAAATAATTAAAAATTAAAGATAAAAGTTTAAATTGATCAAAATTAAAAAAATTAAATTTATTTTAGTAATTTCGTGAAAGGATTTCATTTAAACAAAATCTAAAAAAATTAAAAATAAATTTCTTAAAATAACAAAATGCTTTTTGAAGTTTGAAAATAATACTTTAAAACTCATGGCTTGAAAAGGTAATAGCAAAAGAATTTCCTAAATTTTTATAAGATTATTTTCTTAATCAATTTCTTCATAAAAGTTAATTTACAATGTGTTAAAATAAATTAGTAAAATAGATGTATCAAATAATTATAGGATAAATTGTTAAAACTTAATGGATCAAAATGTCAATTTTGTCACTTATAACCTCTGCAGATTAAGTGAACATTGTCAAAAAAGATGTTGGAGTATCAATAAGTTTTGAACAGCATAGTAGAGCCAAGAATCTTGACCATCTTTGGGCAGGTGTATTACAGCCTTTGCCCTTAGTAGGTGCCTCTTGGTTATCTGTCTTTTGGTTTTACTGGCCTGGCCTTTCTTTAAACTAACAACTTAGGATTTCAGAAACTTGAATAGTTATTTCATTTGCATTTGATTGTTGAAACTAATAGTACGGCCTTAAAGAAAATAAAGACAAATGGTTACTTGCACGTAAATGAATAAAGGAAAAACATTAATATAGGTTTTTTTCAGATCAGTTCAGATGTGCCATCGCCGCCAATAATTTACTTAATTTATTACATAATAAAAACATATTGCATCAAGCCAGGAAAAGAAAAAAAAAAAAAAAAAGGAAAAGAAAAACTCCCTTTTTTTCAATAATCCCCGCCAACAAACAATATGAAATTTCAGCAGCGAGAACAAAAAATCATTTACCACTTGTTTATAAATTCACTCATTCTGCTAACCTTTTCTGTTTGGTCATGAAGACAAAAAAGAAAAAACCCCTCCACAAACATTAAAATACCAACTCCAAAGTATGATAAAATGTTCAAATCAATTATTGACTTTTGAAATTTAAAACAATATACGAAGCTTCCTGGAAGCACGACTAAAATTGCACTATTGGGGGCATCAATCAACATGTTTTTTTTTTTTTAAATATTATATGGTATCCAAATTCCGAAATACTAATTTTGGTGTATAGTACTCTAATTTAACATTTTTTAATAACATTATGGCCGTCCAAATCATTCTACGTCCGAATCAGGAAAAAAAAATTAATTAAGTTGACTCCAATAATTTGTAAAAACTAACAATTAGTCAATACATAAAAAATTGGGTAAATTACTATCGCCCCCCTGAGGTTTACCAAAAATAACTACTCCATCCATGAATTTTCAAAGGTCAACTGTTTCCCCCCTGACGTTTATTAAAATTAACTATTACCCCCTCGCATCAGTAACTCCATCAGTGTAGGGGTCAAAATTTAAAAATAAAATACAGTTTAACCCAAAAACTTATTTTTTGTCAAAACTTAAGTAAATTTGGTCCAAAAACTTATTTTTCTTTCAAAAAAGTCCATAAATTCATAAAAATTTAAAAATTTACATCATATTTTTTTAAAAAATTTATATATTATTTGGGACTTATAAAAAAATAGGAACAAAATTTATTAAACTACCTAAAATATTATTTTAAGTTTTAAATTCATTAATTGTATAAACTAAAAAATGAATTCGATAATATTAACCAAAATTTACAGGTCAACTAATTTTTTATGAATGTATAAAAATAATAAAAATTAAATTATTTAATCAAACTCATAAAATTATTATAAAATTCGATATAATTTTAAAAAATTCATAATCTTAAGATAATAACAATTTGAAAAAAAATGATTAAATATATTTACCAAAATTTTTTTTATCATATGAACTTATAAAATTTGTTAAAATTTAGATATATTATTTTGGATTTATAAAAAATAGAAATAAAATTTATTAAACCAATTAATATTATTTTATTTACTAATTATATAAACAAGAAAAATGAAATTTGATAATATTAACCAAAAGTATAAGTTAAAAAATATTATTTCATTGAATATAAAATACATCTTTCATATTATATTGTTAATAATTTATTATAAATTTTTATAGTAAATAAAAATTATAAAATCATGATGTGTTTTATCAAACTCTTATTAAATTTTTAAAGTTTATAAACTTTTACAAAATCATATAATGTTTATAAATTTTTATAAAAAAATTAAGAATAAAAGACTAAATTATAAAATATAAGAGATTAAATTTAATAAAATATTTTATGAGTAATATTATAAGATTTTTAAATTTTTATAAAACTTTAAAAAAATTAGTAAAATTATGATAAAACACATTTTACTTCGATTATTTTTTATTTAGTATAAGAATTTATAATAATTGTTTGACATTTTATTATCAAAAAAAATATTTAACATTATAATATGGAACATATATTTTATTTTCAATAAATAAATATTAAAAAAGTTTCAAATTTATATTTATTGTTTTTTCAAATTGTTATTATCTTAAGATTATGAATTTTTTAAAATTATATTGAATTTTATAATAATTTTATGAGTTTGATTAAATAATTTAATTTTCATTATTTTTATAGATTCATAAAAATTATTTGACCTATAATGTTTTTAATATTATCAAATTCATTTTTTAGTTTATATAATTAATGAATTTTAAAATTTAAAATAATATTTTAAGTGGTTTAATAAATTTTATTCCTTTTTTTATAAATTAAAAATAATATATAAAAAATTTTTAAAAATATTATGTAAAATTTTAAATTTTTTATGAATTTATGGACTTTTTTGAAAGAAAAATAAGTTTTTGGACCAAATTGACTTAATTTTGACAAAAAAAATTAAGTTTTTGGGCTAAACAGCATTTTATTTTTCAAATTTTGGTCCCCACACTGACGGAATTACTGACGGGGGGGGGGGGGGGGGGGGGTAATGGTTAATTTTAATGAACGTCAGGGGGGGAAACAGTTGACTTTTGAAAACTTATGGATGAAATAGTTATTTTTGGTAAATCTCAGGGGGGCGATAGTAATTCACCCATATTTTTAAACAAGTAATGGTAGAAGGCACCGGTTGACTTTTAAAAACTCATGGATGAAATAGTTATTTTTGGTAAACCTCAGGGGGGCGATAGTAATTTACCCATATTTTTAAACAAGTAATGGTAGAAGGCACCGGTAGAGAAATATGCACCCGTGCTGCAATCAATTATATAACTGCTAAATTTCATTTACGATCCCTAAATTATCTTTTCTTTTTCAATAAAATTCCTAAACTACAATAAATTGTTAATATTTTCGCTCTTCGGTATATTCATTGGAATAGCATAGTCCAAACCCGCACTTTGTAACCTTGAAATGACTTGAAGTGTGGTCATGATAGTCTTCAATGAAAAATTTGAATAATGCCTCATTGTAAGAACTTATCATGTCCCCTACACCCTTTATCTTGAGAAAGAAACCACTACTGTAGCACAAAACCACATGTGTCGGTGGTGGACTTGTCTTATAGTTTGAGAATTTGAAATCCGTAGATATAAAACTACTTCCACCATTTTCAGACTTGAATTTGCATTCGATCCTTACCAAAGACCAACCGACATGTGCTTCATTTGTACCTTCAAAAAGAAAGCTGAACGCAAAACCCATAAAGTTTTTGTACCAATTTGGAGGTAGTTGAATAGTGGTGGAAAATCCTATACTTTGATGTTGGATCCATTTAGGAATTTTATTTCCAAGTAAAATCACCACTATGCTCTCGGTTCCATCAAGTTCCTATGAGCACAATAAATTAAAATTGAAATTAATGTATATGATTAAAAACCCATTTCACCTAGCTAAAAGTATAAATCACGGGACAAAAGAACTCCAAAAATAATTTTATACTTGGGATATTGGGTTTTTAAAGTCTGGTCAATTATCAAAATTATCAAATTTAACATCATGTTTAAAATTTATCATTTTGGTCTAACATTTTTGGAGCTTGTATCAATTTTAGCCATCTTCAAAATATCACATGTCACATATATATGCAAGAGTTTTATAATCCTACTAACGAGTTAAACCAAAGTCATAAATTTTAAAAATGTCACTAATTAAAATTAATAATTTCGAAAAGTTGTGGTTAAAAAATATTGCACATGTGAATGTTCTTTTAGAAGTGAAACTCATTTTTATTGAATTTGTTAAAATAATATAAACACATTTTTATTGAATTTTTTAAAATAATATTAAGAGCCTTAATTATGATTATTTTTATGAATGAGAAAAACGAAAGGAATGGTGTCATTTTAAACCAATGAAATCACTACATTAGTGTTTGTAGGAATATTATTGAAATTTATATTGTTTATATTGATTGATACTATCATTTTAAGTTTTGACAAATGTAAAAATAAGAAAATTCTAACAGAACCATATTTTAGTGTCACGGAACCAAACCAAATGGTTGCATTAATATATTTTTAAAACATCAGGGTGATACTAGTATAATATGTCAAAACTGAAGAGGAAAATAATATATTTTTTAAAACCTTATGGTGGTATTAATATAATATGTCAAACTTGAGGGAAATAGTATTTACCTCTAAATTTAATTTTCATGAAGCAACATAAGTGCTATTATTTTTAAATAGCTATAAACGCATTTTTTTTTTCCACAAACTTTCATCATTTTATCCACTATATTTATAAACTTTATTTCTATTTTACCAAATTGTTAAACTTAAAATTTTCATCATTTATAACCACTTTTTGTCACATGTTAACTGCACGTAATTTTACTTCAACGTGTCTTAAACTACATGTGAAATTGACATTTGACACAAAGAATTCAGATGTTGTAAAAAATATAAATTTAGGAGCTTGATAGATTAAAAGAAAATTTAGGTGTATAAAACATAATAGATAAAATCTTGAAAGTTTGAGTGGAAAAATATGTGCTTAATACTTTTAGGCAAAAGGGCCAAAAAAGCCCTTTAACTATTTGCAGAGAGCTGAAAAACCCCTAAATTAAAAAGTTTGGCACATCGGCCCTTAACATTTAAAAATGTGGCACAAATTGGCCCTTTCTCCGTTAACAGCCTTTAAGTTGAAAAAGAAAAAGGCAAAAGGGCCAGATAAGCCCTTAAAGTCAAAAAATTTGGTACACTTACACCCTTCAACCAAAAAAATAAAACTAACGAAATTTTATATTTTATTATATGTTTTAGTCAGTAGAATAAATTTTTAAAAAATAAATTTTAAACTTTTCTAATGTTTAATTATATATTTTTTATTTAATAGAATAAAATAATTTAAAAAGCATAATAAAATATCATATTATTCCTTGTTAAAAAATATTATATTATTAAATTAATTTATACTAAATAAAAATTTATCTATAACAACATATTTGATATAATAAATTATATATTTAACTTATCATAAATATTATGTGAAATTTTATGTTTTATGATTGAGAAATTCTTTTTAACTTAATAAAATTTCATATTAAGTTATTTGAAGGATAAATTAATTTTACTAAATTAATGAAATTTTAAATTATTTTTTTATAATTGAGAAGTTCTTTTTAACTTAATAAAATCTGAAATTTTA
>CANYLF010696588.1:0-11591 GCA_948193215.1 Bocquillonia castaneifolia
ATTACACCCTTTCTACTCATAATCACCAATGAATCAACCTCCGTTAACAAAATTAAACATACTAATGATTCCAATACTTATTGAAATGATTAATCATACTTAGATGCAAAATAAATTGATAATTAATTAGGGATGCTACAGCACAACTGCAAGTACAAGTAGAGGAGCAGCAAGACAAGAAACCAATTGAGATGGAAATTCTGCAATTAGATGTATTTAGGCTGCATCGTAGGGTTTTAGAGCACAGACAGCATTTAAGGTTGCTGGAGAATGTGGGGGACATTACAGACTGGACTATACAATGTATGCTAGATATTGAGAAGAAGCTTGGTGTACCTCCTCCGTATGCTCCTCCAGTTGTGTGTTTTAGTGACAATGCTCATTGTAGGACTCGTCGTACAAGCAGTCAGGCTGAGAATGAGGAAGTTGGGGATGGTAATGAGGATACTGATGATGCTGCCCAATGATCCTTTTCTTTCTTTTCTCTAACTCTTTTCTGTTTTGCTACATTTTATGTTCCTTGAAATGTCCAAGAGGGGGGGATGAATTGGTGAGAAATAGAAAAAAAAAAAAAATTACTTTGAAGAATGAACAAGAATTTATAGTGGTTCGGTCTTGCTACATTTTATGTTCTTTGTAATGACCAAGAGGGGGGATGAATTGGTGCTAAATAGAAAATAAAAAAAATTGCTTTGAAGAATGAACAAGAATTTATAGTGGTTCGGTCCAACTTGACCAACATCCACTTCTCCCAAAGACACTCTTTAGGGTTCCACTGACCACAAATAGAAAACAATGGAGATTTCAAGGCTATCTCCAACCTTTAAAATGTGAGATTTACAAGGCTATCTCACTATCTTTACAATGAAGATTACTAAGCCTATCTTCAACTTTTACAAATGAATTTTCTAAGGCTAACTCACAAACTTAACTCAAGTGTTTTTATGGCTTACACTCAAAACCCAAAATCCAAGTGTTTTCAAGGTACACACTTAAAACCTTTCCTTGTGTTTTAGTATCTCTCACAAAATACAAAAACAAAGTGAAAATTGTAAGAAGTAGAATGACGGTTTTTTCTCACAATTACAACATAAACTCTCAAATAGCTTATGAATATTGTGACTCTTAATTGCTATTCTTTTTTCAAGCTTTTGTCTATGTTTTGATGTCTAAAATAACTCCTTTTATAGACAAGAAATCAGAAATGGCCGTTCTCAACCAACCGAGAAATTCAAACTTGATTGGTGAAGCTCCATTCTTCAAGGCTGCCAGCTTGTTTGACAAATGTAGCATGTCTCCTTCAAAATTCAATATCTCCAGCTTTGATTGTTGAAAAATTATGATCCCTTTTTTGTTAAAAACTAGACATCAATACATTTTCAACAATATATGGTATATTTTCTAAAGATTTGAAGATTTTTTGCAATAATTCAAAAAATGGATGCCTAAAGGATGTGACTTACAGCTGGAGTGGTCTATATTCAGACAAGAATATCTCCTTGTAGAAATTTCAAAATGCTCCACCATTTTTTGCATTGAAAAGTAGACTTCGAGAGCT
The DNA here is from genome assembly GCA_948193215.1 of Bocquillonia castaneifolia. Classification (NCBI taxonomy): domain Eukaryota; kingdom Viridiplantae; phylum Streptophyta; class Magnoliopsida; order Malpighiales; family Euphorbiaceae; genus Bocquillonia; species Bocquillonia castaneifolia. The sequence continues at coordinate 1,559 of CANYLF010696588.1, forward strand.
ACAACCCCACCAAATTTCATATTGAAATGATTTTTCTACAATGTTTGGCATAAGTTTGAATACAACCTATGTGTTCAGTCCCTTGTCTGACAACATGACCATAAATCACTCAAAAATTCATATCTTTAATTTTTCCAAAAATTCAAATAAAATTTTTTCTAAATATTAGATATATTGGGCTTTCAATCCTTATATAATTTATAATATTATTATTGCTCAATTAGTGCAGTTAATTTGTTTAATTTAGCCCATCTGAAATTGACTCTGCACATTTAGTTTTCCTTAAGCCCTAAGCTTCCATTATACCATGTCCATTGTGCATAAATTCTAGGTTTAATTAGTCCATGACATATTTTATCTTTTTACTCCAAACTCTCACCAATTAACCCAAGTGTTTTATTGAGGTTTACACTTGAACCTATTCTCCTAATCTAAACACCATTATCCCAAGTGTTTTAATAAGGTTTACACGAAAACTAAACACCATTAACCCAAGTGTTTTAATAAGGTTTACACTTGAACCTATCCACCTAAACTAAAACACCAAGCATTTTAGTAATGTTAATTCATGTTCACTCGACTAAGATAGAAATTGTGACTTGTACAAAATGTTTACTTCATCCAATAAAAAATATGCATCATTTTATATTGTGATACCTGAAAAAACACTTAATAAACATATTAGTGAATAACTTAATGTTTTACATCATCAAAATCATTAGTGAAATATCAGGGCTAACATTCTTTTTGCATATTTTGGATGACTGTAATTTGGTGATTAGTATATTTTAGGGTGTTTTGGAATTTTGTTAAGGAAATTTTAGATGTGTTGGTTATTTTATTTAAGTTGTTATATGTGTGTGTGTGTGTGTGTATATATATATGTATGTATGTATGTATGTATGTATGTATATCTATATGTATATGTATATATGTATGTATATATATATGGGAGCTAACTCATTTTATGTTTATCCTCACCAATATGTGTTTGTGTTTATTTTGATTTCTGTTGGAATTGAGTGATTATTGGTAAGTGCGTTAATGTCACCAATGGGAATTGTGATTTCAGGGAAGTTTTTCTTTTTCTTTTCTTTTCTTTTAGTTTTTGTTTACATTGAGGGCAATGTAAATTTTAAGTGTGGGGGAAGGGATTAAAACTTGAATAGATTTAGAAATTATGCTTAAATGTGTGATTGTATACTTTAGATTGCAATTTCATTATTGGAAGTTGTTTGCTAAGTTGATTAGTTGTTATAAATGTCTTTTAAACTTTTTTAGCTATTTTCACCCGGGTTTTTCTTGTTAATTTATGATTTCAACAGCTGACATGAGTTGTGTTACGACCAAATTAGGTCATGTTGAGGCCATGTTATGCAATTCTTTTAAGAACCCAGATTACAACACTGGCTGTGACATGGGTTGTTTTGGTCATGTTGATCTAGTATTTTATTGAAGTATTTGTGAATAGTTTGTAACATGGGTTGCAACATGGGGTACTCAATCCATGTTGTCCTCATGTTGATAAAAAAAAAATAATAAAAACTTTGTTAAATTTTAGTTTTAGATATTGTTTTTCTTTTCAATTGTTTTGGTTTAATTAAATTCTTTATTACTTTTGCTAATTTAATCTTTCATTTTCTTCACTTATAAGTTGAATTTTCATAAGCCCAATACACACATAACCAATTTTTGTGAGGATTTGAGCCCATGAGCATTCATTAAATATATGCTCCTTACTTTTTTTTTTTTGTATTTTCCAGCATAATCAGTGCGTTCTTTTAGGACTTGCTTAGTAATACATCTTGAGACCACATTTCATGAATTTATTGCATTAAAATGATTTAGGCATATTAGTTTAACCATTCTTTCATTAATACCCTTTCTTTAAAAGCTTACACATTTATCCCTTAGGTATAACCAATTTTGAGCTTTAGACTTTTTCTTGTTGTTAACCATTATTGTTTTTAACTATTTTTCCATTTTATTGATACCCTTTATTTTGAACCTTGTTTTATTAGTAGTAAAGTTTCATAAGTTATTTGTAAATGGAATTCATCATTAGCAATTTAAGTGAATATTGGCTAGTTGGTTGAGTATCGAAAAAAAAAAGAAGAAAAAAATGATTGAGAAAATTTGATTGAAAAAGTGAAAAAAAAAAGTAATTGCTGTGGAATTTGAAAGCAAGATGGAGCATAAAATGCACTTGGTATGCACTATTAAAATTGTTTGTTATTTTGAGTAGCAAATTATTTCTTTTAAATGATGAATTTCTAGGGTTTTATTTTATTTGATCCTTAACTACTAATTTCATTGTTTTAACTTCTAAACAGCCTTTGTCAAACCCTTTACCTTAACCCCACTACAACCATAATTTAAGACCTATTGATTTTTGCATTAAGTTGATATTGATAAGTGGTGGAGAGATTATTATTTTGCAAGCATATGATAAGATCATAGTTATGTTGTGATTGAGTGAATTCCTTTGAAAAATACCTTAAACACTTTGAGTGAATTGAGTGAAATCTTTAGTGAGGGTATTTGAGCTATGTAATTTTCTATTTGTCAGCGTTGATTTGAATTGATTTTGTTTAGTTTTAATAGTAAGAATTTATTGCTAAAATTTCTTTTAAGTGTAAAAATTGCTTACAAAAGTTTTTCAAGTTTATTTTCTTTAAATTGATTTTGGGCAAAGTAGTTAGGTAAATGTTTATGTCATTTATAATAATTAGTTCGCTTGAGGACAAGCTAACATTTAAGTGTGGGGGAATTTGATGTGGGTTAATTTTATACATATTTTATGGTCAAAATCCCTTATATTTAATATTATTTTTTTAAAGAATTGTTATTTTTTTTTGTTTATATGAATATTAGGTCGGATTATAAGTTTCGACAAAAAATCAAGCCAAAAAGAGCTAAAAGTGTCTAACATGACATGAACACAGGAAAATTAGGCCATGTTGCAGGTCATGTCACTTGCGAAACCTAATGACGTGATTCAAAACGCGGACATAAGTGTCCAAAAGTCAACACGGGTTGCAACACGACCTAATTAGGTCGTGTTGTGGTCATGTCACGAGAAAAACAAGCCAAAAGAAGGAATCCAACCCTAATCCGAATTTGGACTTAAAGATATATATATAAATAGCAGTATACAGCAAAAAACACAACAACTCTCTCTCTACAATAACCATACATAAATTCCACCATTCAAGCAAGATTCCAAGGGGAAGTTCAAGATTGAAGACTCGAGATTCGAGATTCAAGATTACAAAAGGGGTTTTCTTTCTTAATCATGTTTCTCTCAACTTGGAATTATTGTTTAGGTGTTCTTCTTTCATTCACCATGAACTAATTTTCTCTATTCAAGTATAGGATGATGTAGTTGATTTTGAACCCTGTTTAATATAATTCAAGTATTCTCCCTCAATCTATGAATTTTGTTAATTATGCTTTAATGCTTGATTGATTTTCTGGACAATTAACTTCCATGAATTGAGATAGTTTAATTGCTTTGTGATATAAGAATTAAACATAGCTCTAATTAACAAAACTTAGAATTATTAATTGCCTTGCGATATAGGACTTAATAAGACTTTGACACATTAAGGGTTGGTAATTATGACTTGGGTAATTAGTTTATTAATAAGATTAATTGCTTTGCGATACAAGAGTTAATTGGAAGACTAAATTAATTATTAGGGCTAGATCTATAAGTCCGCGTCCAATTATAGACAATTTCCTTAGTTTCATATGTGAGAAATCTTGATTAGATTAAATAGGGGAAATCAATAAAATCTACCCTATACTTGAGCTTAGCTATATTGTTTTAATCCTCTTAGAATTTATTTGCTTTAGTTTAATTAGTTAATTTAGATTAATTCTCTAAACAATTATACTCTTTACTTGATTTAATTAGGCTAGAATAATAAAAATTGTAATTGATTCTGAGTCTCTATGGGAACGATATTTGACTTATCATTATATTACTTGTTCGAATGGGTATACTTGCACAGCCTGCATCATAAATTATGGAACGGATAGGGCTAACAGGTTACAGACTTGCTTTCTCTCTAGAGTAAGCATCCATATTTGTTTAATATCCTAGTGGTTACTAATGAATTTCGGGGATGAAATTTTTTCTAAGTGGGGGAGAATTGTAATGGCCCATAATTAAATAATATTTAATTATGCATTTATATATTATAAATCATAGAATTAAGTATGTCATTGGCATCATAATATTGTGTAATGCATTGCATAATAATATGTGGTAGGATATATTATGTGTAGTAAGGTTTATGGAAGTTGGGATTAGTTGAGGGACTAGATTGCAAGAAAAGTTGGGGAAGCAAATTGTAATAGAAACAATAATTAATGATTAATTGGGTAGTAGTAATTTATTTGAGGGTTGTATGGGAGAGTAATTAAAAAAAAAAAGGACAAGTGGCCTTATGAGAAGGAAGTGGACATGTGTAAATTGGAGAGTATGAAAGGTGGCAAATTAAATAATTAATTAATAATAATAATAATTATTATTATTATTATTATATTATTATTATTATTTGTGAGTGGAGAATCTCTACACTACACTTCATCTTTTTCCATTCTTCTTCTTATTTTTATTTCTCTACACAAAAACCTCCATTAATGGTACTTGAAGCTTTTGATTAGAGAACACAAGAAAAGATGGGACATTTTAAATAGAAAATAGATTAATTAAGGCTTATAAGAAAATTGAGGTAAGTAATGGTTTAATTTTTATAATTCTATTATGTTAGGGTTTTAGAGAAATTTGGGGGTTTTTGATTAGAATTACATAAATATGTAATTAACGTATCTGGAAGCGATTATTGAGTAGTAATGGTATGTTTGGATATTAAATTGTTATCGAATTGTTTATTTGATTAGCTTATTGTGTTTAAGGGAGTTCTAAAAGCAAGGAGTTTGAGAAGGGAGGTCGATAGGCCTAATTTGGTGTTCTACACATTTTTGTAAGTATTTAATTAATTAAACTTGTGTATATTAAGTGGAAATTGCCAAGTTTGCTTAAATGCTATGTTCTTGGATGAATTGTGTAATTGTGTATTGGTTGAGATGTTGATTGAATTGTGATTAAGTTGATTGGTTAAATTATATAATGGTGAATTAGATGAGTTGTTGGTTGAATTGTGAGACTGTGTTTGAAATGAGTTATTGGCTGAATTGAGAAAGATGTGAATTGTTTATGATGAGAATTGTGATATGTTATGATGAAGATTGGTTGTGATTGTGTTTGTGATTGTGAATGGGGAAAGAATGACTCATGTGATGTGATATGCGTGTGATTGGGAAAGCTAAGCCAGGCGGATAGCTATCCGTATGTGTGAGATGGGGAGACTGAGCCGTGTGGATGGTCTCGTCGATGGTCACTTAAATGTGAAATTATGTGAGGAAATGTGAGGAAATGTGAGGTTGAGTCATCCAATCCTAATTTGATGAGAATAGACGTGAATTGAAATTGGTTGATGGTTTGAGATGTTAAATTGGTTGGAAATTGCCTGAGTTGAATTTTGAATATGATTGATAGTTGGAATTGATTCCGATTGTATTTTCATTGTGTGACGTATGTAATAATTGTATGTTTGGTAATTTTGGCTTTATGTATTCTTGGTTTAGTTGATTAAATCCTTATTGAGTTGCCAGCTCACCGCTTGGCAATTTTTCCCTAGGTTTGAATGATAGTTGATAGCCTAAGCCATGCATTTGTTCCATATTTGCATCAACGACATAATCGGATGGGTTGGAGGAGTTAACACAAGCATAGGGGCATTTCGATATCAAAGTGTTTAGTGAGCTTGGTTTGTATATATATGAGTATATGTTTAAAACTAGTTTGTAATTAATATATTGGAATCTTGTTGATGATTATATATGTTGAAGGTTGGTATGTTTAAATGATGTTAGAATTGTGTTTTCGGGTTGCCAAATGTTTGCCTAAGGTTTATGTTGAGTTTGAGTATATTTAGTATTGCAAAAGATGAGTTTTCAAGTGTTTAAAGGCCAATATGACTTGCAATGTCATGCCCGTGTTGACCAAGGTTTTTGGGGCAGTAGCCAACACGACCTCAACATGGGTTAACCCAAAGAAATTTTAAACTCAAATTTTTGTCTTGAAACCCCTTTGATTAATGTCCAAATCTCATATTAATATTGTTTTGAACCCCTTTCTCAATCTAAAATGGATAATTATCATACTTTTTATTTAAATTTCAAAAATTCTCATTTTGTACTTAAATAATATTGAATGTTTATACTATTACCGGGCATTACATGTTCACTTAAGCAATGATCATTGTGTGATCGTTGCTTATTTCATGAAAATCTGTTTTCTACCATTTAATTCCCCATAAGCAATGATTGTTGTGTCGGTTAACTACGATTGTTGCTTATTATAAATAGGCATTTAAAAACCTAAACAAATTTATTTAATTTGTTAGATAGTGGTATCAACTTATAGCAATGTTAACATCAAAATAATGGTCCAATTTGCTAAATTAGCCTAACATTCTCCCCCCTTTAATGTTGACAAAAAATCTAAGTCAATCCATGTAAAATTTGTGGCAAAATGCTCAAATTCCCTCTCAACAAAATTACAAATAAAATTTTTGAAAAATTTGGCATGGTGTTGCGTATAAAAAGAAAAATGAAAACCTGTAAAGCATACATTGGCAACACAAGGGAAAATAAAGTAATTACACATCATATATATAAAGCTGCAAACACAATCCCAAAATCAAAAACACATAAAAAACCATAAAATACATCCAAATTTCCTTTCTTCCCCTTTGTTAATATGAAGAGGAGAAACAATCCATGAATGTACTTACACATAACGCGATAAACACACAATGCCCAAAAAGACAAGTAAAAACCAAACAGTGTGTAAATTATGATAAAATGTTAAAAACATGCTAAAAAGCCAAAGTGCATGAAAAAAGATGCAACATCAATGGGCATTAATCAAGTCTGAGTCTCATCCTCATGTTAGGGTAGAGAAATAGTCATCGGAACAGTTAGTGCAGTCGCAACCCTAAAACACTAGCAGTGTAGAGTCCTTAGAAATGACTGTGATGGTCTCAGCAGTAATAAAAGGACCAGATGGCTCAAATGGAGGTGGTGAGATTGGTGGAGGTTAAAACTTCTCGTCTGTAATACCATGATGCATCTGCATATAGGCAACATTGTCCTCCATCCAATCTATATAGTCTCCAATCAAAACAATCTCTCCTTATATATAGTCTGTCGCCTATTGAAGTCACCTCCCATGCAATTCATCTTCAAAAATGTCTAACCTACAGAAACTTCTCCTATATGCTCACATCCACACAAACTCACTTAGATCAAGGTCTAACTCATTGAGAATGAGTTTGAGCAAAAGACGTGAAAGTAGAGCGAGTAGGAGTAGGTTAATAAGAAGTTAAAGAATGACTAGCCTGTGTTTGAGAAATTCTAGCTCTAACAGTTACAACAGCTACATCCTAAGCATGAATATCCGTTAGGGAATCATCAACCATGGCGTCAATCTTAGCCTGCTCATCAGTCTACTCTTTTTAGAAAAAGAGGCTTTTGAGGAGTACTTGTAGACCCATTTTCTCTTTACAAGTTTAAAGACATGAGTATTCTTTAAAAGCGCTCAATCAGCTTGTGATTCTCTAACTAAATCACATCAACTAGATGCTCAACTCCAACTTTGCCAGCCTAGTAATATAGCCTTCAACAACAATTCCCCTCTTTTGGCTTTCGCCACCTCTTCTACCATCTGCTGAACAAAGTATCCAATTCACAGCTCATATTTCTTCTCTAATATGTAAAGAACATACAACTCTTCATTATTGTTTTGCTCATTACTTTTCCCCTACCAAAGATGGAATATGACAAGAAATTTTGCAACTATCAATTTAACGGACTCCTTAGCTTAAAGCTTGGTGTACTACCTATAATTATAACAAACTATCTAATAGCAATGCTAATCCAAAAGTCAGCCCTCTTTGTAATATTCCAGTTCATAGGAACCCCTACAACACTAATAGGTAAAAATCTAAAACACTCATCAAATGTAGCAGGTAATGTAATGTAATTGCATCCTAATATGGGAAAGTGAATGGTATAAAAGGAAAACCATCTATTTTAGTAGTGTGATTCCACTTATAAGTGTTTAAAAACTCCCTGACTAGTGGGGGTATGTAACATAGGGGGTAAAGCACAATTGTCCAAACATAAAATGGATAAAGCCTCCTTCCTAGGTTCAGCCAAGTCCATAATACACTACAAGAAAATTTCAGATTAGAAAGGGATTTTAGAAATGGACTAAATCCCTTTCTAATTTAGAAACGGATTTTGAAAAATTAGAAACAGATTTAGAGAGGGGATTGATTTTTTATCGATTTAGAAACAGATTTTAAATCCGTTTCTAATTTTTGGCGGGTATTCCCATCAAAAAATTAGAAACGGATTCAAAATTCTGTTTCTAAAAGATAGGGGAAATTCTGAATTTTATTTTTGATTTAGAAACAGATTATTTTTAATTTAGAAACGGATATTATATATTTAGAAACGGATTTCATTAAATTTAGAAATGGATTTGTCCATTTCTGAATTTAGAACATAAAACCAAGCCACCTCTTCTCCTTCTTTCGATAGACAAAACCCTAAATTAAAGAAAAAAATTACAACAGCAGAGAAGAAGAAGAAGAAGACGAAGAAGAAGAAGAAGAAGAAGAAGAAGAAGGAGAGAGAAGGAGAAGAATGACAGACAACCAGGAGAAGAAGGGAGCAGCAACACCACCTGGAGTCCCTGCCGTCGACGAGGGAAGAGGGAAAAGGAGGTCTCCGAGCAGCCACATTAGATGGTAATGTTTTTTTTTTAATTAAAATATGTAAATATTAGTTAGGTTATTTCCATCAAATTGCAATGTAGTTAATTTAATTGATGTTTAGTGGTTGAATAATATTTAGGTAATTTGTTTATGAATTTTTTTTAATTTTTTCTGTTTTTTTTTTGGAATTTTAGGGTAATTCTGTGTATATTTAATTGAATTAATGTTTTATTGAATGATAAATAATTGTTAAATTATTTATGAAATGTTTGTAAATTTTAGTAATTATTTGTGTTTTTTGGGTTTTTTTTTGTACATTTAGGGTAGATAAAAATAATATGATAGAAATATACAAAAAAGTTATAATTGTATTCGGTAAAATGCAAAATTAATTTCTGTTTTTTAGGTTTTTTTGATTTTATTGTATTTTTTATGTTAAATAAAAAATTAGGTTAAATGAATAATTATTTATGAAAATTGTATAATTGTTTAGGATGATTATTTTAATTTAAATATAGTTTAAAAATTAGTAAACAATATTTTATAGTATTAAAATGAGAAATTGTGGGTTAAATTGATAATTTGAGAAAAAGAAGAGAAAATATTATTAGGTTAAAAGAATAATTGTTTATAAAAATGTATAATTGTGTAAATTAATTAGTGTGAGTTAATAAATATAATTTCAAAATTTAATAATTAATACTTTTATAGTATTAAAATGTGAATTTATGGGTTAAATTGATAATATGAGTAAAAAAAGAGATAATATTTAGAAGTTAAAATTTTTTTTAGGAAAAATGTGTAATTGTTTAAATTGATTAGTTTAAGTTAAATACACTTTAAAAATTAAATAAGTAATACTTTTATAGTATTAAAATTATGTGAAATTAATTGTTAATGAAGTAAGTTTGGAATAATCAATGGAATTGTAAAAATTTAAATTAGGATTTCCAAATGATTAAATAAAAAAAATGATTTGAAAAATTAAGGTGAACTGTATTTCATATTTTAGTTAGATTATACTATGATTTTATAATTAGATTACTTTTTAGTGTATATATATGGTGTTTTAATTAGTTAGATTAATAAATAATGTAATGTTTAGTTCATTAGTTTAGGTAATTTTAAGCTAAGCATAATGAATTTAGTTCATTAATAGATAAAAAGTAAATAAA
>CANYLF010696991.1:0-10015 GCA_948193215.1 Bocquillonia castaneifolia
TTCATTTCATTTCCTGCCAGCAGACAACAGCAACAGCAATAAATCTTTCAAGACAATATGATTCACTTTATGAATTTTATTTTTCTGGGTATTCACTATATGAATGTTGAAAAAACTCTACCTAAGCATTTAAATTGAAAGGTTTGCCATTATGACTAATTTGATGACATCAATATATAATGCAGCGGTGCACTTACATTCACAAAATATTCAATTTGCAATCGCTTTCATGAATCAATTGGATATGAGAACTGTTGAGATGATTTGCTTTGAACTAAAAGTAAGGCTTAATCCTTCATAATCCTGCTACAAGAGCCTGATTTTTGAGAAAACTGTGATAGTCCTTGCCTTAGAGCTTCAAGATTTACCCCATTGCTGACCAAGATACTAGTTACACCCATTTTTGAAGTCTGTAGCACCCAGCAAGAGAAAACACAATGAAATAACATCAAGAAAATGAGATTGATAGATATATGCTTAAAAAACAAGGGAATAGAAAAGAAGGTTTGCAGATGAAACTTTACAGGTCCAATATTTCTGTCCTCATCATCAAAGAAAAGCATCGCACTAAATGGCACTCCAGTCTTCCTATGAATCCTCTGAAAATGCTCGGTTTTGTGAGTCCAACTGGAGAAAATTTCCTGCATTTTAGAACCAACCCGAAGATTGCTTAATAATAACGAAACACTCATCAAAATCAAAACTCGGCTTTGAATTGTACCTACCGACTGAAACTAGGAGCTTTTCAGACAAGAGAATTGACTAAACATTTCATATCATGCAACATTTTTGTTGGTTGCTATTAGATACTCTTTTGTAACATAAATGAACTAAATTAAAGAGTATTCTAAAAAATTATTCCACATAAATTCAATAACTAAAAAGTTCAAACCATCCAAAATTTACAAGTATTAGATTCTTGTATGCACAAAACAAGTGGAACCTTTTGATTCAAAATTGAAAGGTGAATTGTTATCAGTATGTATGTTTGTAGCCTATAAAATGAACCATTTATAGTCTTATGCAATTTGAAAGAATCAATTCACAGTGTAATCTACATTTTTTTTAAAAAAAAAGTCCAATAATTGTAATGATAAAAACTAAAGTAAAAAAAAAAAAAAAAAAAAACAAAGAAAGAAAGAATGGCACATTAAGCATAAAAAATGATGAAAAAGAAGAAAGAATGAGACCTGAGCAACAAAGGAAGAGAGAAGTCCTAATTTAGAAAGAAAAGCTTTAGCAACATTAGGAGATGGTGATCTTGAAGCCACCCCTACTTGTATTCCCTTCTCTTTCAACGCCTCTATTATTCCTTTTGCTTCTGGATACAAATACGGCGTGTCGTCTTCTTCATAAAATTCACTATTTGTTTTTACCAGACAAAAATACTATCAATTATTATTTCTGTAAATTAGAGGGGAAAAAACAGTAACTCGTTGATAAAAAAAAAAACAATTAAACAAACAAACAAACCAGTAAAAGGGCCAGAGTGTGTAATCAAGATCAAACACCACCAAAGTAGGTAAATGCTCCTCCTCCTCGTACTCTTCTATTATCTTAAACGCTGCGTTTTTCACCTTCTCCTCCTCTTTCTCCATCTCTCTGCATTTTTTTTTTTTGAGAGAAAATAAAAGACGACGAAATAATTAGTTACAATTAATAAAAGGGCAAGTCGTCATGCGTTTTTAATGGTCGCCGCTCACTTGGAAATGTTTGTTTTCTTACAAATAAAATAAATAAAGGTATCAGCCATCACTTTCTTACGTGGCATAACACGTGGCGACATCAGAGCCTGGTAGTGGATTTCCGTGAATAAAAACGCACCGTTTTATTCATAACAAAAACCAATAAAACCACAACTTTGTTCTCTTCTCAATTCTCTCTACCACAATAAGTCATCATTTCAATTTTTTTTTTTCTGTTATTGAGACTCTGGAAATTCAAGGTTTTGATTGATCATATTTTATCTTATTTTAATTTAATTTTTGTTTTCGTATAATTAATTACGTGGATGTTTTCTTTTTGGTTGGGGAATATTTAAATATTTAAATTAATAGTATTTGTAATTTGATACTGGATTGGATTCTTGAATTTCTTTTGTTTATTCACCAAGAAATTGTTTCTTTTTTAGGGTTTGGATTTTCATTAGTAATGATCGGATTTCTTTTGTATTTAAAAATTGTTAATATTTGGATTGCAGGGATTGGTCAAAATCTGTCTGCTTTTATTTTATGTCTTGTTTGGATGACTGCTACTTAATTGAGAGCTTCTGAGTTCTTGACTTTGGAGCAACAATGGTTGTTTCTGGTTCTCTGCAATTGTCCCATGATTTGGGGCTTTGCAAGAACCAGAGATATTGCTCTTCACAATATAAGGTCTTTCTTTTCTTTTCTTTTCTTCTGATGAAATTTTATTAATTTTTCAGTTTAATTTCAATAACTTGTATGTTTGTCTGTTTTCAGAGTATATTGAGAAGGGGAGGCAAGATTCCAGTATTGGTTACCCCGCTCTCTTCCCGTGTTTCGGTATTTTCTTTTTGTCTCTTAACATCGTTATATCTCTGTTGGATTGTGATTATTTATCATTGTCGGATTCTTTTTTTTTTCACCTATAAGTCTGTAGAAACACTGACTTGCATGTGTATGTATGGTATTGTCAACTTAAAGTAGTGCTTTTGTTTTATGTTTGATTTTTTTAATGTTTGATTTTTTTAATGTACATGGTGATGGTTTTGTTTCCTATCAAACTTAACCTACTTCCGTTAATTTATTCGTCAATCAGATTGTTTTCTGGTCCTATATCATTGTTCTTCAAGCTGCTAGAAAGTAGTTGTTGCCTTCCCTAGGAAGATTCGTTCACTATAGTGTCCATCAACACTCAATTTGATATGGGTGTGGTTAATATTTTTATTTTAAGTAAATGTACATCAAGATTTTTAGAAATCTCTATACTGCTAGAATTAATATTGGATCTTGATGGAAGGAGTAGAAGACTAAAATGCCAGCCTCTCATTTCAAACCATATGCCATCCTTTGTCCATATCTGCTGTGGTTGTTTTAGAGTGCGGGAGATCATCTTCATTAATGAATAGCCATGCAATAACTATAGTTATAATATTCTCTCAAATTTAGAATACTAATGTCAGGAAGTGGTTTAAGACCATCGGTATTAGTTGGTGTGGCTCATCAGCAATCCAGAATAGCGGAAAGAGAAAAGGAGGAGGCTTGCAGGCAGAAGATAGATCTATACAATTCATGTTAAAACAAAGTTCCTTGTTAATTTTCTTTCATGAAATGTTGAAGTTTTCTTGATACTGGTGTTTTCTCAATGCACATAACATAACAGTTCTTCTTCTGATTGTTAAATTCATATTTTTAATGTTCATTGAAATAAAATGAATTTTGAATGTTTTGCTCCTTTACAGTTTCAGCAATGTGATTCTTGGCACATTCTTCTATCAGACAATTTGTCCAGACCCATATACCATGTATCACAGAGAAGTAATGCTTTTAGGTGCCGTTCCCTTCTAGTTCCAGGCCAATCATTTCAACTTCCTGGCATGAAGGCTGCTTTCACGGCATTGATGAGGTAGCTTCTTATTCATTCCCTTACTTTCAGTTAACTTACCCTCACATGTATAGATCCATGTAAATTTCCTCTTTTTCTTCCTTGAAATATCATTAAGCATTATTGAATGGAAAAACCTAATAGACTTGAGTTTGACTACCTTTTTTCTGTTTTTGTCACAATATGCTAAAACTTGAGTATGGTCTTTTTAATGTTTAATGTTTCTGTTAGGAGTCTTAGATGTTCAGTGTATGGAATTTAGTGGTATGTGTATATTTTATTTTCTATGACTTGTTTTTCTCACTTGGTTCTTAATATTGTAATAACTAATACTTCATGTTCTGCAGGTCATATAATACTTTCCAAAGCAGTCCTGTTATATTGAAGTTGGCTCCAGCCGTTGCTGTTTTCATATTTGCTTTATTGGGGCTTCGTCCACTCATGCGGCTAAGCAGAAATTTACTATTTAAAGTACATTGAGCCCCCCCACCCCCTTTTGTTTTGATCCTTACGTATGGCATTTTATTTTGCTAATGCACTTTGTGACTGTACTTTTTATGTCTGACAATTTTCTGCAGAAGAATGATAATAGTTGGAAAAAGAGTGGCACATATTATGTTACGACCTCTTATGTACAGCCTTTGCTGTTGTGGACTGGTGCAATACTTATATGCAGGTTAAAGTTCATGACCTGGTTAAATTGCATGGACTTGCAGACATTCATTTTTTTTTTTGCCCCAAGATCATAACCTGTTTCAGGTTGCAAAAATTATTTTGTGATCATGGTTGAATTTCTTTCAGAGTGCTGGATCCTCTTGTTCTGCCTACAGAAGCAAGCCAGATTGTTAAGCAAAGACTTTTGAATTTTGTAAGATCATTATCGACTGTGCTGGCTTTTGCATATTGTTTATCGGGGTAAATTACTTTATCATTTCATCAGTGTTCTTTTTTTTTTTCTTTTTTTTTCTTTTTTTTTTTTGTAATCATCATCAGTTTTGCGTAGTAAACAGAACTTGTTGCACTTCTTCTGTCAGTCTGAGTGATTTGCTCTCCTCTTCTTGAGCAGTGTCTTTATTCTCATTTTGTTTATTAGCTGTATCCTCTGAATTCTACTGACATTATGATCTGATCTGCTTCATGCAAGATTAGTTATTATTCTTTTGAAATTTATGGTCCGCTCATAATATCTTGGCTTTTTAATATGGTTTGAGTGCTTATTAGAGGCTGCTTTAATGAGAATTAAATATGGGCAAATGTTCTCGTGCAGTGTAATTCAACAAACTCAGAAGTTTTTCATGGAGTCTATTGAGCCCAGTGATACAAGAAATGTACGTACCAGTGCTCTAACATAAATTTCTTGTTTTGATGACACATTGTGTGTGATTTTATGGTCATTGATATTTTCCTCTTTTCATTCTGATGTCATGTCTTCCTAATTTTCTTTATCTGTACATTAAAGCAAATTTTCAATTATTACTGCTCTTGTTTTTGCATATGCTTTATAGACTAGTCAAGAAATATTATCAGTTTGGTTTGGTTTCTTAATTTGTGACACAATGTAGTGGTAAATTTGATGATGTGTCCAATATCTATAACTTCTCTGGTAATTATTAAGGATTATTGGAAAGACCTTTGCTCTAGGAATCATCTTTCACTTCTTATTATTTTCTTTTTCTTCTTAGTGTCTTAGACAGCCTAAAATGTTACATGGACAAAGTTATTCAGTGAGAGTTTGGTGACAAGTAATTATTATTTTTCCGGACAGATGGGTTTCCAATTCGCAGGGAAAGCTGTATACTCTGCAGTATGGGTAGCTGCTGTTTCGCTTTTCATGGAGTTGTTGGGTTTTTCCACCCAGAAGTGGCTTACTGCTGGAGGTCTTGGGACAGTATTGCTAACTCTTGCTGGCCGTGAGGTGCAACTGACTTTTCTTTGTCATATCATTTTTGCTTGTAGCTTTTTCTGGAGTTTTTTTTTTTTTGTTAAGTTCACTCCTGTCTATTTAATTACTAGGGGAACCAATATTTCTATAGTTTACTTACTTTTCCCTACAAATACAATATGGATTCAATTTTTAAATTTTCCAATTTGAGACATGTTTTTATTTCATTCTTGCAGATATTCACAAATTTCCTTTCAAGTGCAATGATTCATGCAACTCGGCCTTTTGTTCTGAATGAGTGGATTCAAACAAAGATTGAGGGCTATGAAGTTTCTGGTACAGTAGAGGTTTGTATATGAAATAATTCTTCTGAAGCTTGAGAAGGTCATATCTTGCAATACACGAGTGTCTGTTGTATTTCTGTGACTATGGAATAATATTAATCAAGTAAAAACTTGTTTTCTGAACAATAGTGAAACAATCAAATGTTAGCATTTTTCATTCAAATGGATGGCATACAGAAAGAGAACCTTTACTTATATGCACTTTCTCTTCTATCCTTTGCAGCATGTGGGTTGGTGGTCACCTACAATCATAAGAGGTGAAGACCGTGAAGCAGTTCATATTCCAAATCATAAGTTCACAGTAAATGTTGTGAGAAATCTTAGTCAGAAAACACATTGGCGTATTAAAACCCACCTAGCTATTAGTCACTTGGATGTGCATAAGATTCATGTAAGAAGAATATAGTTTGCAATCCCTTCATTGATTATCCTTTTCAGCCATCTACTGAGATATTTCTTTGTAATAATGTGGTTAAGGACTTCTCATGTGTAGAATATTGTTGCTGACATGCGCAAGGTCTTGGCCAAGAATCCTCAAGTTGAGCAGCAGAGATTACATAGAAGAGTATTTTTGGAGAATATAAATCCTGAAAATCAAGCTCTCATGGTTAGTGCTTCTTCTTAAAGAGAGATTTTTGCTCTTGCCCCATTCCTGAATGAACTATTTCTCCTTCCAACTGTGAAAGTGCTAATTTTTCCAGTTTATATAAGCTTCTTTATTGCAATAGATTCTTGTTGTAAAATGTCTAATCCAATTAAAAGTGAGTTGAAGATAATATAAGTTTATTGGTGCATGTTCATACTTAAATTGGACAAAATATTGTATTGTGTATCTTTTCAAAGTATATTGCATGTTTGATAAATTGTGCTAGTATGTGATGTATTCTTTTCTTTTATGTATCTTGATTTCAAGTGAATCCATTTCTGAACTTCCATGCAACTAGTATGATTTGTTGTTCTACTTATATGAAAGAAATTAGACATGGTCAAAAATAAAGTTGAAGGTCTTTTATTGTACACAATTGCTTAAAAAGCACTTGAGCCGTGCAAGGAGTCAATGGTGCTTTGCTGTGATTCTGTGAAGCATTAGTTTGCCGTGTGGTAGTATTTTGCGAGCAAATTGTATGTAATTTAAGGCTAGCCAACATATGCCATGCCCATGCAGAGAGAGGACAGCCTCTCAAGTCCCTTTTTGCTTAGCTCCTCAGAGAACAAAATTTATCTCATTTTGAGCTCTATTTGACCAAAAAATGATTTTAGGGTGATTTTAGGGATTAAAGTGTGTTCTAGGATGAAATTTGGCACATCATACATGTGTAAACAAATCAACTTGGATGAATTATATTAATGGATATATATATTATGCATACTTTCCCTTATTTCGGGGAATTTTCTGCAATTTCCTTTCTTCACTAAAAAATTTTAATCATTTGCACAAGTGATGATTTCTTGAACAGTGATGTTTGTCTTGAACTAGAAGAAGAAATACATATGTTTTGAGAATTGTTACATTTGTGATGGCTTATATTGTTGTCAAAGATGGATCCAACACAAAAATATTCACTTTTTTAAGTATGCTAAACATCGCCCAACTCAATATACATATTTTCTGTGCAATTTACACAATGCTTAACTTTACATTGCACTGAAGTTGTTGCTTGCACATCTCCTGTTCCTAGATCAAATAACTGAAAACTATTGTAGGTAAACTGACAATACAGAAATTCTAGTTCAAATAGAAACTAGAAAAACACTTTTCAATATAACATAACCTCTGTAGTGAAACTCCGCCATCTAGTGCATGCCTCGCATCTGCTTCTTCGCTGCTGACTATCCTCCTTTTCACCAATTTCATACTAAAAAATCTACTAGAAACTCAAATGTAATGTGTGCATAATTTTCCTGTTTTGCAGATCTTGATATCCTGTTTTGTGAAGACTTCCCATCATGAGGAATATTTGTGCGTCAAGGTAAAGAGATTGTTTCCGAGTCCGGCTATTTCTTTTTTTATTTTAATGTATAACTAGTACTGATCCTTCTTGGGACTATTTATAAGAACGAATTAAATACGTCGATTAGGATTTCCCTTCCATAGTGCATCATATAATATCAGTGCCTCCCCATGCTTGCATGCACATGCATTAATAGAGCGAATTTGTTTGTTATTAATATCTGGCAGCTAGCACTTTAGGCAAATGTTACTGATGATTTATGAAAAGAGCACACATCCATGTGTCTTATGTTCAAGGAGTTGTCTTATTTTGTTTTGAATGTTTTATGAAACAGGAGGCGATATTGTTGGATCTTCTAAGAGTCATCAGTCATCACCGGGCCCGACTTGCTACACCTATCCGGACTGTGCAGAAAATATATGGCGATGCCGATTTGGAAAATGTTCCATTTGCAGATTCTATCTATAACCGTGGTGGAATGGCATCTAACCGTCCTTTGCTGCTTATTGAACCCTCTTACAAAGTCAATGGAGATGATAAAGCAAAATCTCAAACTCGGCGAGGAGCTGGAGAACCAGAAAATAAGGGTGCATCACGATCTACAACTGACACCAAAACAGGAGTGAGCTCAAAGTCTGATTCCAAGGCTAAAGAAGCACCAAAATCTGACATCAAGGCAGACACTGAGGCCAAGGAGCAATTAAAAGGTGCAACAGTATCCATTTCCAATCCCAGGGGGGTTGATAAAGCATCGGCAAAATCATCACCTAATCCTGTCCCTAAGACTTCCAATTTTACAGAACTGTCAAGTTCTGAATCCAAAGCAGCTGGCGCTGTATCTGATAATGTGATAGAAGGCAAGAAAATCTCAGACAGCAAGCAGTCTAAGAGTGCCACTCCCGGGAATGCAAGATTGAGTAGCCAGTTAGATAACCTGACAGTTTCTTTATCAGATACTGGTAATGATAAATCAAGTTTGCTGGAATCTTCTCAGATAAAACAAAGTGTCGAGAAACAGTCAGTTGCCCAATTATTGGTTCCAAGACCTGCATTGGAGGAAAATTTAGTACTCGGTGTTGCTTTGGAGGGGTCGAAGAGGATCCTTCCTATTGAGGAAGACATAGCTCCCCATTCAACTCCAGGCGAGGTGAAGGAAATGGCTGCTGCAGGCCGGAATGGAAATGCATCTCCAACTGGTGAGAAAGATGGCAAAGATGGTCAAATTCCAATCCCTCCTAGTGCACCATCTGGTGATCAGGAAAAATAATTTTCATTGGTTGGTGCAGATGACCTAATTTTTTTGTTCTAACTTCTTGCCTTGAAAACTTCCAATTGGAAGCACTTCCACACATTTGTACAAGTTCTGTATTAATCTAGATTAGAGCAATCAAATTTCTCTCTGGTTCAGTTTATCAGATGCCAGGTGCAAATGTTTATCTGGGAAGTTGTCAACTTGATAGTCTTACAAGTCCTGCCCTGGTAGTTGGTCAGTGGCCTACCGATCGATGATTTCAGATGCTGCTGCTTAAAAATTTCAACTCAACTTGCAACATAAGCAAAGGACAACTCACCACCACCGCCAGTCCACCCTTGCTGCTAGTGCGTGCAAATTGTTGGCCAAATTTTAGTGAGTGCTAATTCTGTGTTTTTTCCAAATAATTTACTTTCCATTGATGCCAACGCGCAACATTTCATTTCACAAAGAGTTGATTATTTCACAAAAAATAAAGAGACGCGATACTGATACAGCTGTAAGCTAGTGAAGGATTACATAAAGAGTGGTCAAGTCGACAATAAATACAATCATTATCTAATCACTCCCACCATAATTAAAACCCTCCACTATTATCTTTTACTAATATAATATAATATACTATCTATGCTCTTTCATGAACAGAAAAAACTGAATTTATTTATAATATCACTATTGCAAGCCACAAACAACAGTTGTGGTGCTAAATCAAATAGAATAATAACTTCAAGTCCAACAAATCATCATATCATCTTCTTTGTTTAAGCTTGGCACATGCAGTCAGGTGCTGGATATGTGTATATTGATCTTTTTGGTGTTCTTAGTCTGATATCTCCTTGTCTGTCTTCATGCCCTTCATTAACTGCTTGCTCGAACTCTGACCAACTTATGTTTTTGTTTAAGAACAGTTTCCCTAACAATGGCATGTTCGGCCTTACTGTCTTCAAGTTCTTATAAGTTCTATGTCCCATCTGTTGTCATCACAAAATTCGTTAACACTTCGTATATGCTGCCATGG
>CANYLF010697842.1:0-13276 GCA_948193215.1 Bocquillonia castaneifolia
CTTGCTTCTCAATTCAAAATCTCATCAATGGAGACTCTTGTGAAAGAGAATGATTCATTGAAAAATGAGGTAGAAGAATTGAGAGAATCCATCTCCAAATTTCATAAGGGTAAGGAGAATCTTGATACCTTATTGGTGTCATAAAGAACTCCCTTTGTGAGACATGGTTTGGGATTCAATGAGGCTTCAACCTCCAATCCTCAAAAGACCATCTTTGTAAAATCATCATCTTCATCACAAACTTTTAGTGTAGATATTGCTAGGACTAAGGGTCGGAAGCCTAAGTCTAAGCAAGGAGGCAAGACACCTAGTGTCTCCATGGCTAAGAAGAAAAGCACTTCTCATGGCAAGCCTAAGGGAAAACCCAAGGATAAGCCTACTTATAGAGGCCAAACTCCTAAAAGACATCACACACAAAGGCAAAAGAACTTGATTAAAAGGACCTCCTCTCCCAATGTTCAATGTCATTATTGCATGAAACATGGGTATATTAATGTGTTTTGCCATGTTAGGAGGGAGTAACTTTTCAATGGTTCTTTTGATGATGCTAACCCCCAAGGACCCAAACTTGTTTGGGTACCAAAGAACAAGTGATTAACTTGTGATTGTAGGTATGCTTGAAAGCCACACGTGGAGCAAACGAATGGTATTTTGATAGTGGATGCTCTAAGCACATGACCGGCAATTTAAAGCTCTTCTCCAAACTTAAGAAGAAAAAGGGTGGAAACGTCACACTTGGTGACAATGCCAAGGGTAAGGTAATTGGCATTGGCATTATGGTTAATGACTCTTCTACTTGAATTGATAATGTGCTTTTAGTTGATGGTTTAAAGCATAACCTACTTAGCGTGAGTCAATTATGTGATAAAGGTTATAAAGTTACTTTTGACTTGAACACATGCTTTTTCACCAAGTCATTGGATGACAAAGTTTTTTTCAAAGGCAAAAGATCAAACAATGTCTACACAATTGATTTACACTCTCTTACTAACCAAAATGTGAAGTGTCTTATGTCTATTAGCAATGATGCTTGGCTTTGGCATAGAAGACTTGGGCATGCTAGCATGGGTTTGCTTGAAAGCTTGAGTAAGGGGGAGCTTGTGAGAGACTTGCCAAAGATTAAATTCACCAAAGACAAGATGTGTGATGCTTGTCAAATGGGAAAGCAAACCAAATCCTCCTTCAAGCTAAAGAACCAAGTAAGTACTTCTAGACCACTTGAATTACTTTATATGGATTTGGTTGGACCTTCACAAGTAGCTAGCTTGAATGGAAAATACTATACCTATGTCATTGTTGATGACTATTCTAGATTTTGTTGGGTTGCATTCTTTACTCATAAGAGTGATGCTTTTGAAGCTTTTAAATCATTTGCTAAACGTGTTCAAAATGAAAAAGGGTATTTCATGACATCTTTGAGCAGTGATCATGGACAAGAATTTGAAAGTGAAGCTTTTGAAAGTTTTTGTTCTAAAAGAGGTATTTCTCATAACTTTTCATGTCTAAGAACTCCTCAACAAAATGGTGTTGTTGAAAGAAAAATCGTACCTTGATTGAGATGGCTAGGACAATGCTCAATGAGTATTCATTGCCTTTTTACTTTTAGGCCGAAGCCATCAACACATCATGTTACATTTCAAATCGTGTTTTGAAAAGATCTATCTTGAACAAAACCCCTTATGAGTTATGGAATGGTAAAACACCCAACATCTCATATTTTAGAGTATTTGGTTGTAAGTGTTACATTTTAAACAACAAGGACTATCTTGGGAAATTTGCATTCAAGACGGATGTAGGAATCTTTCTAGGTTATTCCACTACAAGCAAAGCTTATAGAGTCTTTAACAAAAGAACTCTAATTGTTGAAGAATCCATACATGTTACCTTTGATGAAACTAGTAAACTTGATCTTGTGAAAGATAATGCTCCTTGTGATAATGTTGTAGGTGAACTTGAAAAGCTCAACATTAGAGAAGATGCGCCTCAAAGTTCAAAGGAGCTAGACAAAGATGTTGAACCACAAGAGCAACATGTATTGGA
The DNA here is from genome assembly GCA_948193215.1 of Bocquillonia castaneifolia. Classification (NCBI taxonomy): domain Eukaryota; kingdom Viridiplantae; phylum Streptophyta; class Magnoliopsida; order Malpighiales; family Euphorbiaceae; genus Bocquillonia; species Bocquillonia castaneifolia. Next base: position 2,041 of record CANYLF010697842.1, read on the forward strand.
TGAAAGAAGTGATGATCAAGCACATGTAGATCACCAACAAGTGCATGGAGACCTTCCAAGAGAGTGGAGATTATTGGTGAAACCCCTAAGGGTGTAAGTACTTAAAACCAACTCAAATTCTTAGATTCTAATCTTGGATTCCTTTCTCAAATTAAGCCTAAGAATGTTGATGAGGCCCTCCAAGAGGAAAGTTGGGTACTTGCTATGCAAGAGGAACTCAACCAATTTGAGAGGAATAAGGTTTGGGACTCAGTGCCTAGACATAAGGATCATCCAATTATTGGTACTAAGTGGGTGTTTAGGAACAAATTGGATGTGCAAGGTCAAGTCACTAGGAACAAACCCCGATTGGTAACCAAAGGGTATAACTAAGAGGAAGGCATTGACTATGATGAGACTTTTGCACCCGTTGCAAGATTAGAAGCCATTAGGATTCTTTTAGCATTTGCTTCATTTTATGGATTTCAAGCTTTTTCAAATAGATGTTAAAAGTGTATGTTGAACAACCTCCCGGTTTTGAAAGTTTTGATTTTCCAAAGCATGTTTTCAAACTTACTAAGGCTTTGTATGGTTGGAAACAAGCTCCTAGAGCTTGGTATAAAAGGCTTAGTAATTTTCTTTATGAAAATGGTTTTACAAAAAGAAAGGTTGACAGTTGACACTACTCTCTTCATAAAAAGACAATAAGCATGACATACTTATTGTCCAAATTTATGTTGATGATATTACATTTGGTGCTACTAATGAGAGTTTGTGCAAGGAATTTGCTAAGTGCATGACTACCGAGTTTGAGATGAGCATGATGGATGAGCTCAAATTCTTCTTGGGACAGCAAATCAAGCAAGGAAAGGATGACATCTTCATTAACCAATCCAAATACACCAAAAAGCTACTCAAACGGTTTGGGATGGAAGGATGAAAAGCTAGCAAAACTCAATGAGCACTACAACAAAATTGGATAAGGATGAGAAAGGTAAAAATATAGATGAGAAAAAGTATAGAGGTATGATTGGCTCACTTCTTTACTTAACTTCATCTAGACCCGATATAATGCATGCTACATGCTTATGTGCACGTTTTCAATCATGTCCTAAAGAGTCTCATATGCATGCGGTCAAAAGAATTATGAAATACTTACATGGCACAATGCATTTAAGACTATGGTATCCTAGGAGTGTTGCATTTGATTTAATTGCATACTCGGATTCGGATTATGTTGGTAGTTTGATGGATAGAAAAAGTACCTCTGGTACTTGTCAACTACTTGGAAATTGCTTAGTTTATTAGTGTTCTAAAAAATAAGTTAGTGTTGCTTTGTTAACCGCCGAAGCCGAACATGTAGCGGCGGGTTATTGTGGATCACAAGTTTTGTGGATGAAACAACAATTGAGAGACTATGGTCTAGATGTGGGTTGCATTTTCATCAAATGTGATAACACTAGTGCCATCAATCTTTTAAAGAACCCCATCCAACACTCTAGGAGCAAGCACATAGGCATTAGACATCATTTTCTATGAGATCATGTGCAAAAAGGTGATGTAGTATTAGAATTCATTGATACTACTAACCAATTGGCAGATATTTTCATAAAACCTCTCAATGAAGAACGCATGAACTTCATTAAGAGTGAGTTAGGGATGCTAGATAGAAGCATCCTTTGATTCTACTTTGTTTTAAAATTTTGATGTTAATTTTATCTCATATGTTCATTGACTTAAAATGATCACCTTTAACTTAACTAATAAGTCCCAAGGATCATTTAAAGTCACAAATCAAGCATTGGCACAATGAAGCAAAGAATTTTCCCTATTTTAATCAAGTTTTAAACAAAAATCATTTTAGACCTGTAAATCGCGGGAGCGATCAACATGATCACTGGAGCGATATAGGTCAAATCCTTTAAAAATTGTCTTCAAACCTTCGTCATGGGAGCGATACCTGTATCGCTAACGCGACTGCTTTTTAACCCAGGTTTTTGTAACTTTTAGTGCTCTTGGTCACGGCTAAGATCTCCATGATCGCAGGCGTGAGCCAAGGCACATGCTCTTTGAAAACTGATTTTCTCTAACATCATGGTCACGATTTTCTCAATTGCCCTAGCGATGTCCAAATGGAATTTTCAACTTTTTCAGAAAAGTTGGCATCGTGATGGCGAGCCTCCTTTATCACTGGCACAATACTAGTAAAATCTTACCGTTACCTAATATTTTCAAACTTCGTGGATGCGATTACTCATAGCGACAGCGATGCCTATGAGATTTAAAAAAAAATAGATGTTGAAAGTTATCTCTAAAAGGGTTTTTGCTTGTTTTTTAGGCAATTTTTATGCCATTTAAGTGCCAACATGTCTATATAAACTCATTTAAATATATGTGATAAAGTTTACATCCTCTCTTCTTTATTCTCTCTTATTTTCAAGGCTTTGATTTGTGAATTTCTCTTATACTCCTCCCTCTTGCCTTGCCTTGAACTTGAATCCCTTCTCTATTTCTTCTTGCTCTCTACATTTTGCATTACAAAATCGTCAAAATGGGTAAGAGACCAACTGAAAAAAGGGGTTCAGTTGATAACCTAAAGAAACATCCTAATAAAAAGGTCAAGTATGTAGCCTCCAAACAGGAAGATAGACCCATAGGCCTCACCCTTTTCCCCTAAACAAAAGGAAAATATTCAAAAGACAACAATCTCTAAGACAACAACTGCTGCCACTACCTCAATTCCAAGGACACGAGAGGCTCCTCCACAAGCCGAAGTTCCTAAGACTCTGTGGGACTTCTTAAAAGGTGAAGAGCAAGCCAAAGGGCTAAGGATTGATGCTAGAAACTTTCTTTCCAGAAGGTGGTACCATACCAAGTCCATGGAAGTCCTAAAGATCAAAGAATAGGTGGAAGGGTACATGAAAAATTTGAGTTGGGAGTTTTTCTCAAAACCAAAGATGTATGCGCACAAGAACTTAACAACTGAGTTCCTTGCCACTCTCAAAGTGAACAAAAACATTGAAGAGGGATTCGGCTTATATGTACGCCGGTTCAAGATGTTTGGCAAGCTAATTACATTCTCGGTTACTTAAATGATCGAGTGCTTCAAGTTTTCCCCCATTGGAATCATAAATTTCAATGAGAGCACTATGGACATGAATGATTTCTACAAGGAAATTGGGGTTGACAAAAGGTTTAAGGCAGGCCACACTCATTCTAACACCTTGAAGACCTTGGGACACTTTGTGCTTCACAAGATAATTTGCAACTTTATGTTTGCAAAGAAGGAAGGTAATGACAAGCTAACCCAAAAGGACTTACTGGTTTTGTATTGTGGGATCAAGAACAAGCTAATCCAATTGGCTTATTTGGTGCAGTCGAAGCAACTAACAAGACAATTAAGAAGATTCTGGCTAAGATGTTGAAAATATATAAAGATTGGGTAGACAAGTTACCCTACACACTCATGGGCTACAGCACAACCATGAGAAGTTCAACAGTGGAAACTCCCTATTATTTGGTGTTTGGAGGTGAAGTTGTGCTGACAATTGAGACTCAGATTCGATCACTGAGAGTGGCTCTAGAAGTAGAAATTCTTGAAGCACAATGGGCTAAATCAAGATACAAACAGTTATTGTCTTTAGAGGAAAGATGAAAGAAAGCTCTACACCACACTTAAGTGTATTAGCAGAGGATAACCAGAGCATTCAACAAAGAAGTCAGAGTTAGGCCAATTAAAGAAGGGGATTGGGTACTAAAGCAAGCTAGGCCTATTCCGTTTGATCCAAGATGAAAGTTCAAGGCAAACTAGGAAGGCCCATATCTAGTCAAAGAGATTCTGTCTAAGGGAGCTGTGAAGATTTCAGATTTAGAAGGGAACGAGTTCAGATAACCCATCAACCTGGATCGTCTTAAGAAATACTACCTTTAAAAAAATGTACAAAATAATAAAAGCCTGATGAGTTAAAAATCCATTTGGACGGCTCATGCAAAAATTAGAGTGACCTCTGGAGTGAAAACCTTATAAAACGGCATTCCAGGAAAAAATTAGGGCAAGCCTGCTAGGATGAAAACCTTGGAAAGAGGCAGTTTAAGAAAAAATAAAGGCAAAATAAACAGTGAGAGAAGAAAGTAAAGTAGTCGTAATATCAAGTGTAATCTGATTAAGGTATGCTTATTGTGGTGATATTAATAAAATAAACTTGCATTAGAAAATTGTCAAACTTGCTTATGATATTTGATTCTATGTCTACATAACTAAAAAGCTAAAACATTGCATAAATAAAGTAAATGGCTATGAGATCTAATTTTTCTTGTTCTTCTTGCTCCATTTGATGTTGTTAAAACCAGCTTCTAATGCATCTCTTGCATCTTCCCTAGCTCTCTTTGCATGTTTTGTGTTGCTTGCATCATATAATTCAGCGCCCTTACCATCATCATCAGCCAGTTCAGCCTGCGCATTAAGCCAATCTTGATAATCTACATCAATGAGATCATCATTAGAATCAGACAATTTAATCACATTAACGACACTTACCAGATCAACCTAGACCTTGTAATCATCATCAGTAGTAACTCTACGAGTAAAAGTCAGGTTTCTTACAATGGTTCTACCAGCCCAACGGATGCAAGTATCCCTAAGAAAATAAGGAGTAACAGCATAAGGAGTAAAGGTGGGGATAACAACAGGAACTCTCTCTACCATGCCATACTGTTTGTAAACCCTAGCTAAAATATAGAAAGTCACAGTCCTGAAGCCAGCAACGACCACACAATTGTCTACAGAACTGATAGTTACAAAAGTCAGTTTCCACCACTCACAATACCAATGCGTGAGATCCTCACTTCTAGAAGCAAGGAGAAGTCCAACCACCAGTTACTTGAAGCCTAGTCCATTTGGCTTAAGTCAAAGCATGCCTCCTAGACTGGAATTGATGAGGCTTGTAGGTCATAGGATTTGCTGGGGATATCATTACGCCTAGCTTTTCCTTTACCAAATCTAGTGAACAACATAATTAGGGTTAATTAAGCTAAAAGGAGGGAATAAAGATAAAGCAAAGAGCTATGCATACCTGGAGTAGAACTGGACTGCCCCGAAGACGCTGAGTGTTCCTAATAGAATCCAATCCAATAATAGTTTTAGCCAATATGAGCAGAAAATGGTTATAACCTTGATCCACTTGCTCTAGCACATGCGCAATCTAATAACTTCCATTACCTTTAGAAGAAATCAGAAGAAAGTCGAAGTATAGGCAAAAGCTAATGATCATCTGCTAGGATCTACTACCCTTTGGCTTGGAAATTCCAAATTCTAGCAATCTTTGGGTTGAAATTGACTCATCTTCCATACAAGATAACATCTGGTCATGAGCTAAACTAAAGAAAATAGTTAAAGACTTTAGAGTATGAGATCTATAGCTAGGTAAAACTATAACAGCATTAGATTCATGAATCTTAACCAAAATCCCCTCAAACTCTTCAAATAGGGGGTAAAGCTCAACTCCGTTGAAATGGAAGACATGATGTTTAATACTTCAACAGTCAGCTGCAACATGAAGAAGTTAGGAGTTGAAGTTGAAGTTCAGAAAAGATTTGAACTCAGTAAGGTGGAATCTGTCCAAGGAATTCCAGAATTCAGATTCTAGATACCCTAGATGACTGCAGACAAGGAGGTTTTACCTCAGAGCCTGAGCCATGACTAGCAACTGCGGCACTATGTGTTCAACTGCGGGGCTGAAGTGGTAGTCGCCACCCGAACCGAAATCGGGAATGTCTTACAAGGTGTACACCCCGATTCCTCTTAAGAATATGAAAGGTGCATTGACCCTAGAGATTCAAGGATCCAACTTATCACTTCTTAGCATATGATTCTTTACCCAATACTTAAAGTATTATACCAACCTTCATTCCTTCTAACAAAGCAATAAAACACATAACAATTATAACCTACCTTTTACATACAAACATGCATCGATGAGGTTCTAATAAAAGCAAGAGTTAATTTTAATAATTACTAACCATTATTAGAGTCAATTTACATGCATAAGTCACAAAAGCATACAACACAACAACACAACAACACAACCTAGGGTTTCTACAATTTTAGGCCTAATAACATCACCAAATAGACATTATTAACCAATTTCATGCAATAAAACACATCTAAACATTACCAAAGAAGTTTAAAAGCTTACCTCGTCGCTGCATTCAATGTGAAACTATTGGATACTTATTTACAGACTTGTAGAACCACATATTTTGACAAAACAAAACCCAGGGAGCTGAAGAAGTGGCAACACCACACAAGGGACTGGCGTTTGGGCCTGAAACCACTTGCCCGCAGGAGTTTGGGCCCAGCGCCATTCCTGCTTATGGCATTGATGGCTTAATGACATGCAACATGCACGATTCAACGTAAAATGCAATTTTCAGAGCTTACCAAGCCCCAAAAATGACCAAACAGAAATGAAAACTCATAGAACAAACACCAAAACATATAAAAATGCATGAACATGGCAAACAACCTAGATCTAATCGTGGCATGCATTAAAACCCAAAAAGATGCAACATTTACGTGCAAAACATCAAAAGATTCAATTTTTAAACATAAAACATGCAAAAGATGTAAACTTTAAACAATAAAACAATATAATTACACATGTTAATATGCAAAGAAACAAACTTTGTTCATTAAAACATACAAAGAAAACAACTTTACATACCAAAACATAAAAGATGCAACTTTTATGCATTATAAACTCAAAAAGCCATTATTTTTATGCAAAAGAAACAACCTTTATGCAAAAGGAACAATTTTTACACTATAGAACATGAAAAGAAGAGATTTTTATGTATGAAAAACATGTTAATAGCATCAAACATATTATATCTGAAAGGAAACATGCAAAAACATATAAAGATAGCAACTTTAAGTGTTATAATGCATGAACATGGCATTTAATGGCATTTGATCAACACAAACATGCAAGAACATTGCTTAAACATGCAAAACAGAAAATTACAGCAATAAAATAATTAAAAAAATTCATTCATGGCATGCAAATCATTGAAACATGGCAAAAAGTGATAAAAACAAAGGAAAAGATGACTTACCTCTTAAGAAATTGGCTAGAAGTGCTTGATAACCCTCAGATTCAATTAGAGTGACTTTTGTGTTGCTTTTTAGTGATTAAAGATTGCTAAAACTTGATTTGAATGAATTAGGAACTTCAAAACCACCTCTTGTATGGAAAAGATGCAAGCTTTTATGAGTTTTGTGTAAAACCAATCTAAAAGTGTGCAATGCTTTGGCAATTAAGTGAACTTAGAGTGTTATTATGAGAAACTAAACCCTAAATTTGTATGATCTCTTGCCTCTCCCTAAAAACCTAGCTTTAAGAGCATATTTATACCCGGTTTAGGTTAAAACTTAAGCTAAGGTTACCATAATCAGTTTTCTAATGAAAATCCATGACTTGAGTTTTAAGCAAAGGATATTTTGGTAAAAAAATGAGCCTACAGAGCGTTGAGATGAGTGTACGACTTGTATGGTCCATTCCGAGCCGAAACAGCCCTAAAACGGGCTTTCTGCAGCTAAAAATGAGTGACTGGCGTTGGGGGCCCAATGCCAGTCTTCCTTGTGGTGTTGAGCCCAACACAAGTCACATGAGTGGTGTTGGGCCCAACTCTACTTGAAAGAGTGGCGTTTGGCCCAATTCCACTCTTCAGAGTGGCATTGGGCTCTTTTAGGCCTCCAAATGTTCAATTTTGTAAAAACTTAAAACTGAGAAAATGTGTAGAATGGTCTCAACTACCAACCATCAAAATTTCAAGTCATTCAGACACTCATAGAAAAAGTTATGATGAAAACCGTCTAAAAAATGCATTATTTATGCTTAAAACTGGATTTTGGAAAAAAAAACATGTTGTGCAAGCTTAGAACACACTCAAAGTGAGGTTATGCAGTCTCTAAAAAGCAATTGTTAACTCAATTCATGTTATTTGTAACACGAATGATCATCACTGGGCCTCCGTGCTGCTTCTGTATTCCTACATAAAAAATTAGGTGTTAACAATTTGCCCCCGCTTTTTTGGAGGTTTGTAGTATTATCCAATAATATGGAAAATAACGACAAAGCTAAAACACATGATTTTGAAAAGAATTACGTACCTCAGCTTCAGTATGTGAAGCTTAACCTTGGACCTCGGCTGCCTTGGCTTAACTCCACAGGGATTTACCTGATTAGACTCTCAGGGTTTTGGGTCTTGATCTCAGACCTCAGCTGCCTTGACCAACTCCATGGGGAAATATGAGATTCAGGAATACTATCCATGTGAAGAATTGGAATACTATCCAAGTGCAAGAATACTATCTTGGCGTGTAATTCAGAATACTATCCATATGCAAGACTACTATCTTGGCATGGGAGTTAGGAATACTATCCGAATGCAGGAATACTATCCGAGCATGAAAGGGTTGGAATACTATCCGAATGCAGGAATACTATCCTGGTTGCTCCACTAGGGAATGTCTGTTTATTGAGACTTGGATCCTATAATATTCTTCTTTGGGAGGATGAAATGCTCTGTCTTTCAAAGGCTGCCACTGGGGATATATCTTCTTTAACAACCATTTAGCTAGCTGTCACTAGAACAATTCCATTGGGGAAATAGAATTATTTCGGCTATCAAAAATACCTGACTTGGTTGTCAACCGGATATTTATCATTAGAATAACTCCATTGGGGAATACAAACTTATCTAATAATTATGCTTGAGATAACTCCACTGGGGAAATCTTTAATTCTAAAAAATTTTGAAGAAAACTTCCTCAAAATATTTCTGGCATTAATCCTACTGGGGAAATTTATCTTTCAGTCATAAAATTACCATTTATATGTCTGTACTTACTCCAAATATCTTATGGATTTGAAATAAGAAAAGAGATCTTTAAAAAAAAGAATTTTCTATAATGTCTGTCATTTTCTCTGTAATCATCTGTCATCTTCTATCATTTTGACTGTAATTGACTACTATTCTTACTATTCCTCTGAAATTTGCCCCCAATTGAACTCAAATTTGCTTCCTTTGGCCTTAATTTTGATTTTGGACCCATTTATGACAAAACTTCTGTCCATATTTAAAAATTTTCTTCAGGGACCAAAGTGGTAATTTGCCAAATTGGCTATTAAAGTGGCGGGCTGCTCTTATTTTTGCCAAAGAAAATCAAATTTTTACCCAAAACTTCAATTTCCTCTCATTTCTTAACTAAATCAACTCAAACAAAAGGCAAAATGGTTGTGGATCCGGACTTAGAACCCACATGGAACTCGATTAGCCTCTTCCGGGTTAGAGAGGGTGCTAAAAGCTGATTCGGGTGGAATTCAGAGAGGAGGAAGGATTTCTCCGCTTTCAAATGCTAGATTCAACCTCTGTAGCTCGATTGGAGACCGGGTAAGTGTCCAAACATTTCAACTTGATTGTATATTGACTGGGTATTGTGAAATTTGTCAAAAATCTATAAAATAAACCCGAATTGGCTGCCAACTCATCTGTCCTGGGTCAACGCCACTATTGGGAGTGGCATTGCCTGCAACGCCCGTCGTAGGACCGGCGTTGGTGGCAACGCCACTGCTAGGACTGGCGTTGAGCCCAGTCCTAGTCCCAGCAGTGACTTTGAACCCCGAACAGGCTTCCGATGCATGATTGGATGATATATTATGTAAAAATAGACTAATATATACAACTTATGAATGATTTAGACATGATTTACTCATTTTATGGACAAATTATAATAGTAGATGATAAAAATGATAAAAATGATGTTAAAAAATGATATTAATAAGCATAAATAATACATGAATGAAACAATTGGCAATGAATATAAATGATGTTTATGAATATAAATGAATGATTAATGCAATTATGCATGAATAAATGTTCTGTTGGCTTCCATAGTTAGAAATACAGAATGCATGCAAGAAATTAGATGACTGAGTTAGGAGATATACATGTTATTTATCTTGCAGGGGATGAGACTACTTTCACCTATAATGGAAATTTTTCTAAGGTCGGAGTAGTTTGGAGAGGATTACCTTTGGGTGTGCAAGCTTTAGTGCTTCAGGCTGGGTTTGGCCCTCTTCTTTCCACGTTTCCTGAGAATGTGGATGAGCACGTGAGCTCTCGATATGATCACCGTTCCATGCAGGCGTTGATGGAGCGATGGTTTGACACTACCCACACATTTCAGCTTCCATGTGAGGAGTATACTCTGTCTCCAGCCTCTTTTTCTGCCATTACTAGATTGGCTTATGCTGGCGAGCGGATCTTCTAGGATGGAGGGATATACTCTGTTCACCATGATGTTCAGAATGAGTATATTTTTCAGATGTTATGCATGGTTCCAGGACGGAAGAGCTCTAAGAAGCTCTATGTTGATGCACTAGCTAGACACCTTTCAAGCTATAGGCTAGAGTTTGACTGGAGGTTTGATTAGATGGTCCGTGTCTTCATTCTTTATCTGCTGGGTAGTACTATCTTCTGCGACATGAACTCTACCATCGGCTTGCACTTTATCCCTATTCTCAGAGATTTTGATCAGATGAGCGGGTACGACTGGGGTTCCCCAGCTTTGGCCTATCTGTACCTTTGTGACAACTCCCACAAGTGTACGAAATAGCTGTAATATATACTCGGAGTACGAGATCGAATCCACAAGGACAATCGTGGAAATCTTTCAATTATAGGCATAATTGATAAGAAAGTAAAATGAAAACCCTTGAGTTGATTTTGAAATTATTCTAAAACTAATTCAAACAAAGATAGCAAAAAAAATTATTAAACACAATACCAAAAACAATTAAGATTAAGAAACAACCAATAAAACAAAGCACTAGAGTTCTGAATGTCATCTAGAGGGAGCAATTCAATTAACAATGTGAATTCATTCAAGCAAGACTTTCCTAAAGTATTTTAATCCTCCGTCGAGGTAGAAAAACATATTTGAATCAATCAACTATGCTAATCTATTGATGCACATTGATTAACAATCAAATCCATTAAGCAAATCTTTAATTCAAGTTTAGGTTATTTGCCGTGTCCGTATTAACATCTAAACAAGCTCAATTTCCAATTCTGGGTTACAACAATCCATCGATTCAATTATAAACCCTAACAAACATAGATCTAGGTGGCCAATCAAGATATATGTTAATCAAGCACTTGAAAATTGAATTGAATGAAGAAACAATGAAAAACT
>CANYLF010698025.1:0-21923 GCA_948193215.1 Bocquillonia castaneifolia
GAAAAAGAAAGAGGTGGTTATCTAGACTCACATTTATAGCTCCGTTTCTGATGGAAATTCTTATGTAATGAATCATTATCCTTAGTCTATGCATAAAATATTAAGGGCAATTCAAAGTTTATGTTCATACAAAACAAACAATCATTTACAACATCATTGTGAAGTCTTTTCATAAGGCTATCTTTGTATATTCCAATCTCTATTAAAATATCATCGTCGATGAGCTCTTGTACTATTCTCCTCAGAGTTTGGCACCCATCAGTCTTATGTCCTACAATTTCGTGGTAAGCACAATAGGTCCCTGCCTAGAAGTTGGGAGAGCTCGGGTTTGGCCTGAAATGAGCAGGTTTGGGTGTGATCAATCCCTAATCCTTCAATATTTCAAAAGTAATAGACAACAGATGTTCATTATATAGTATCTTGGTTTGGCCTGTGCCTAGATGAGATGTGGTTGAGGAGGCACTAGCTGATGTGATCCACTAGTGTGGACTACTGTAAGGATGTCAAGAGCTGCTTGCCATAATTTGCAATTAAAAATGCTTAGGTATGAACAATTACAAGTGGATGCGTATATGCATGAATGCATGTATGCATGACAAAGGAACAAGAAAACTGTTAGTTGTACAGACCAAACAACAGTCACTACAAGAAAACTGCAATTTTGCGACTGATTCGTTGCAAATTTGTGATAGATATGTAAATACAATAAATTTTGTGACGGACTAAGTAAATCCATCGTAATTGTTGGTCGCAAAATCTTGGCGGGTATTCACGCCAAAAAATTCCATTGGCGCGTTAACATTTGCGATGGACAAGGGACCTTTTGTGATGGACAGTCAGTCGCAAGTTCATTATTATTAAAAAAATGATTTTGTAACCCTTTTGTGCATATTAACTATACATATAATTAATAATTACATTATATTGTTTTATAACTATTAATGAAAGAATTTAAAATTAGTGATTAATATAATTATATAATTAGTAATTAATAATTATTAAATATATTTTTATTAATTATATAAATAGTGATTAATATAATTACATAAAATTAGTAATTAATAATTATATAATAATTATTAAAGATATTTTTAACTTGTGATTAATATAATTATATAATTAGTAATTACATAATAACTAAAAAAATTATTTTTATTAATTATATAGAATTAGTAATTAATTACGTATAATTAGTAATTAATAATTACATAATAACTAATAAATATATTTAATTATTAATTACATAATAATTAATAAATATATTTTTGTTAATTATATATAATTAATGATTAATATAAATATATAATTATTAATTACGTATAATTAGTAAATTAATAATTATATTTAATTAATAATTACATAATAACTAATAAATATATTTAATTACTAATTACATAATAATTAATAAATACATTTTTATTAATTATATATAATTAGTGATTAATATAAATATATAATTATTAATTACATATAATTATATTTAATTAATAATTACATAATAATTGCTAGCCTATTTGGGAACTTAATCCCTGTTTTGATGTTTGATCAAAGTCCTAAGTCAATCAATTAATCTAATATTTCAAGTTAGATGTTTTTCAGGATTTTTCTAAGTATAAACAAATGCAATGACCGTTGCATACAAGTGTAACGACCGTTACATACGTAACGAGCCGCTAGTGCCTTGTAATGGATCGTTGAACATGACAAAGAAATGGCGAAGAGAAGTAGTAGATTACACAAGCAAGGCACATTTACAACGAGCCATGTAACAGGTCGTTATGGCCAATGTAACGGGCAATTGCAAGGTTGCAACGGGCAGTGCATCTTCATACTGGCAAGGCCTAATCAACCACAACGAGCCGTGCATTATACAACGGGTCGTTACGTTCAAACTGTAATGACCGTTGCACTTATTGTAACGGCTCGTTGCACACTATCTAATAGGCATTTATTACGATTTTAAAGGGCTAAAAAGTAATTAAACGGTCATTGTGGACAAAGTGCCCGGGACGCGTTATAGTTACCGCTGCCCCTCGGTTGGTGTCCAATAGAAATGGTGACCTACTCACTAAATGGATCGTTAATTTTCATGAAAATCATGCAGTCACCACCCGAATTGCATCGGGATCACCTAGTGATTAACAAATAGGTAGATTCCTTTAGGAAAATCCCATTCGTCATCACACCAGATGATTTCTGGGTTCGGAATAAGTCATCCATATTTGGGGCAATTTCCCATTTAATTAAGCAATGAGGTCATTATTTCCTACCAGAGACAAACAATATAAAGTGATAAATCACTCGGAAAGTAGGATGCAGTGAATGGGCGTGCCTAATATTGTTTCTAATCAAATTTTAGTTCTGCATTAAGTCCGTTATATTTAACCTTGATTGATTGAAATGCAATTGGCTGGATTAGTGGATTACTACTTATTTTTAATGGTGGTTAGCCGAGTGGTTTATTTCCTTATTTATTTATAGATAGAAAATCCGCAATTAGTTTCTAAATTATTTTTTATATTTTTTTGGGTTAATTTTTGCGCATTAATTCACTTATTATTTACCCGAAATATTTAAAATGGCCATAATATACATACAACCTTAAAGAGAGGAAAGGTGAAATGAATTTCTACCATTTTTATTCTACTGATTACCGGGTTAATTAATTAAGTGTCCGATTAATTATTTACAAACAGATCTAGGTGATTTATATAAAAATCGTATAGAAATCTTACCGATCGATCGATTCAACCCGAAGAGGCTGAACCGACTGACCTTGAAGCTTCAATTGATTTGCTGCTCCAAAATCTTTATTTTTCCTTTGGCTGCGTGAAGGTTCGACCGGATATATGATTATTCAGCCGAAAGGGCATTTGATTTTAAGCAAGCAGGTGGGAATTCTGGATGAAGGGTGATCATCCGGCCGGACCATTGCAAACATCCTGCCAGATGTTTGAACGTTCAGCCGGACCTATAATTGGTCCTCTCCCGGTCTTTTCTCCTGCTTGATTATATTTTCTTACAGATTCATATTATATTAATTAATGATAATTCATACAGACTCTCAAAGATCTATTTTGGATAGTTAAAATAGCTCATAATAGCAATTAAAAATTCAAGAAAAATGACGCTGTGAAATTTTGAAACTGGAGTTACAGAGCTCCATTCTTGAATGTGAGAGGCTCTACTTCTTCCTGGCTTCACACAAGACTCATATATGTAGTTAGAAAATAAAACAAAACTAATATGAGAAGTATGTAAAAGTCACAGAATATAACTAAAAAGAAAATAGATATGAAAATGTGCTTAGTATGGATGCAGTGGATGGTTGGTTGCCCTCAGAATTGAGTTAAGTTACCGCTTCGGGTAGAAAATGAGCTGTTGAATCTTAAAAAAATTGAAGAGTCTGCTTTTGAAGTTCTTCTCTGAGAAATTATTATTCTGTTCTTCTTTTAAAAGTTTTTTGCTAAAAAATTTCTTTCTCTCCAGTCGTTTTTTATCCCACCAGAGCGAACGCCTTTCTCTGTTACATCGCTTTCTTTTTATAATGAGAACTTAGGGTTTCTCAACATCGAGAATCTGCTTTTCCGAGTGGATGGGGTATTACAGATCATTACCCATTATCCTTTGTCGGATCGTGCAGACGCTCCATAATCAATTATTTCAAAAATAATGAATATCCGGTCGAACCTTCAATGAATATTCAGGCCGGATATTTATTTTGGGCCTGGTAGATTTTTGGGCTCAAAATAATTTTCTGGTTTATGTGGACCGTACTAATGGTTTGGACATATATTTAAATATTTGTTCGGACCATTAATTAAGGCAAAAATATGTTTTGAAAATATTTAACACGTTTGAAATAATTTTTATTTTCTTCGGCTCTTTTCTACAAGAAATTAGGTAACAAATTGGTCAAAATTAGACCGTATTCATCACTAGGGTCCCGAGCCGCTTCCACATACCTGCATCCAAAAATTCAGTGTCTACATTTTACCCCTGCTTTGTCAGAGTTTAGCAATGTTGGATAAACATGAATAAACGAATGTCAAAGCAAACAAACATAAATAAACCTGTCAAAAGGATACAGTCTATGTTTTTGGCTCGGGGTACGATAGTCGTCGTCGATAATTAGGAGGTAGTTCATCTCCGTAGATAGTCATCTCTGATAAATGGGAGGTAGTTCATCTCCCTAGATAGTCGTCGTTGATGAACTGGAGGAAGTACGTCTCTGAGGTACTTGGAGGTAGCTCGTCTCCAGAACCTAGTGTCTGAGACGAATTTATTTAGACACCAAAAATCTAGGATGCTCTCGATCGACTAGATAAGAAATTCTGAACTTTTAATAGTCCAGGTTGACATTGAGATGGAATTGAAAGCTTTGTCTGCTCTCAGTTATTATTCAGTGCTATCGCGGCATAACTTTTCTTGTAAAATGACCCGTTCATCAATTGGAGCTTCTGGAAGTGTTCTACCTGGTGCAGGTTATTCTAAAAATTCATTTGTAGTGTATTGAGGTTGCCTGAATTTTCTGGGAATTTTCTGGCTGTGTTTTCCCACTGTTTTAAATTTTTTAAGATTTTGTCATCCTTTGTCAGAATTCTCATCTAGGAGATCAGAAAAATTATCTGAAGTGCCTGGAGCCTTTAGAAAAATTTTCTAATTCATTAGGAATAATTTGGAACTTTTCAAAGTCTCTGGGACTGCTGATTTGAGTTCGGACCTGTTTGTCATATATTTTTTTCAATTTTTGGACTCTATTGCTAGGTTTGAATTTTGAGGGACCAAAATGGAAATTTGGTCCCCCATTTCATTTTGAGCAACCGCCATTAACTCCCATTTATTTCAATCAAAATTTCTTTCCTCTTCTCCATTCTTCCCTTAATTTCTTTCTATTAGTCCTTCTCAAAATCACTCATTTTTTTATTTCCCTTACTCATTTTTTTTGCTTATATTTTCTTCTCTCTTTCCCATCACTTTTCTTCTCTCTCTCTCTCTCTCTCTCTCTCTCTCTCTCTTTCATTTTTCTTCAATGGCGGGCGGACAAGAGGACATACAAATGGGGGAGGACCCAATCATTCCAGAGGCTGCCCAACCAAATGTAGACCCATTAAATCCATTTGAGGACCGTTCTTGCTCCATCTTTTCAGTGGATGAGTGTGTATATATTTTGGATGCTTGTGGTTTGGAGAAGAGTGTGGAAATCAAACCTCTAACTAATCTGGGTGCACAAATCGGTTGCTACGCTTCATTAGAGGTCAGTATTCAATTACCTAGTGATTTGATTGAGTTTTGGCTGCTGTTGTTGTTGTGGTGAATTTTCTATGTTTGGCTCATCATTATAGGTCCGTTTGGATGTTTGAACATCCGGTCGGATGTTCACACTGCCATCCTTTAATTTTCTGATTTGATGTTTTCTGTGCTTTAAATGATTGTTTGCTTTCCCTACTGATGATGGTGGTGTTTTATGTGCCTTGGATATTGGTAAATTAAAAGGATTTTGTGAATATGTGATTGCTGCTAGTTCATCATGAACATCCTACCAAATTAATGAACATTCGGTCGAAGGATTGTGAACATCCGGCCGGATGTCCAATGGTTCGGCCGGATGTTTGTGGCTTGTTTTAGTACATAATTTTTTTTCTTGATGTCCATAAATTGTTTGTTATTAAACCATGATCTTGCTGTGGGTTACGTGTGACCATTATGCATGCCTAATAAATGTGTTAGGGCCTGTAACCCTTATGTTTGTACCCGTTTATGCATTTTTGCTAATCTTTCAGCCCGTTTACCATGAGATTTTGTGTTCGTGATTCGAAACTCGTTCATTTTGACTTATAGCTATATTATTGTCTGCATAAGACTATAATATCCATGTGTTGACGTGATTAAGGCTGTGATCCCCTATTTTGCACACGCTCATACGTTCTCGACCCATTTGTCGTATGTGAATTATGTAATTGTCTGAAACCTTACTTGTTTCGAGTTGTGATCATGTCATAGACTATGTAAGACTGTAAATGCAGTCAAATGAATGTGTAGACACTGTTTTTCTATGTGAGTGGATGATTGTGCTTTTATTCAAAACTCGTTCATTTCAAATTATGCTCATATCATGGATTATGAATTTAACACTCGTTCGTGCTTTGTGTTGTGACTTGGCTTGTCGTGGTGTATGTAAATGCATGTTTTTACTTACAGTGAGTATTTTGCTTGCAGAGAGGGTCCGCCACCAGCTTTTCTCAGTCAAGAAATTTATGTGATTCCAGGAAGGCCTAGAGTATGCTTCCTGAGGCTGTCAGGGACTGCGTTCGTCGCACCGGACTTGACACGTTTGTGTTAGCGCTTCTAGATCAGTTGGGTCATGTCGACTGGGCTTCTACTTACGCTTTGATATAGAGTTGGATGTGTAGCACTCACACTTTTCATCTACCATGCGGGGAGTATACACTTACACCTGGGGCCTTTACTGCGGTCACTGGTGTCAAGTGTACAAGTGAGCGGATCCCTTTTGATGGTGCTCTGTACTATACCTCTATGGAAGAGAGGAATGCATACTTCCTTAGGATGTTCGGATTTGTGCCACTCTATCGTGACAATGACACCAAGATCATCTATTCTAGTATGTTGGAGTGGCTTGCACCATTCATTGAGGAGGATATAGATGGTACCAGGCAGTATAGGGATCCTGTGGATAAGGTGAACCGTGATCAGATGGCCAGGATTTTTCTATTCCACTTGCTAGCGAGTACATTGCTCAGCAATGAGACTAGTAGCTTGTGGATTCACTTCGTGCCTCTTCTTAGGGATTTTGACACCATGAGGCGATATGACTGGGGCTCTACTGCCCTGGCTTACTTGTACTTCTGCTTGGATAGGTTTTCCATGGGGTACAAGAAGCTAAATGGGTTCTGGCATGCGGTGCAGGTAAATATTCTGACTTTGACTCATTCTTTGGACTGTCCTCATTTATGTTGCTAACCCTTGTTGTTCCTTTTGTAGATATAGGCCATAGAGATGGGCATGCTGAAGAACTTTCGCTCTATAGCAGTCCGCGGGATCCTTCCTTCACTGAGGCGATGGGGCGCCTCTCACAACACTACTCCGCAGATGACCCTGGCGGACCACAGGAAGGTCTTGAATGAGTCGACCCACACGTCAAAGGACGTAAGTATCTCTTTGCACTTTCTCATTTATTTCAGTCTCACACTCTGACTAAGATGATTATTCTGGCAGCTTCACTTCGATTGGATGGGTGATCCGGATAGATTTACCTAAGTATGTCATTGCCTCCATGGAAAAGGATGAGTTGTGAATCCTGTTGGAGGGATCAAGCTGTAGGATGTGGTTCCTTGGCGAGAGAGTGATCGACCAGTGCTTAGAGGTCAAGAGGGAGGCTGTCCCTCAGAATCCTCCGCGGAACATGTTCTGGACTCATCGTCTGGTGGAGGGTTATGTGGCCCGTTGGGTTACCGGTAGGGACTACCTGGACTTCATTATAGAGGAGGATGTCTCCTACCTCGATTTCTTGGGTTCTTCCTGTCTGCCTTCTCTTCCATTACCTGTGACGTGGGCTATGGCTGTAAGTATCAGTCCTATTCTTGAATTCTTCATTCTTCCTTGGTTGCTTATTCTGACTATCTAACTGTCTTTGCAGACTAAGAGGGCTATGATCAAGCTCCCGAAGAACATTAGGAGCTTGGTACTGTTAGGCGGCGGTGAGGGCGGTCATGTAAGCTCCTCGGCTGCTGGGGCCCGAGTTGGCAGATCTGCTGCTAGAGAGAGTCCTGCAGTTAGAGGCTCTACTTCCTCGAGTCGGAGGGGTGGCGTACATGTGGGCTAAGTCACATCTTTTCCTCCTTCGACCTTCACCTGCTGTACCCCGAGTGGCATTACCGAGTAGGTCATTGAGCCTTCTTCGGAGCACCGCATAGTAGTACCCCCTGGTGTTACCCATGTAAGTATGTCATGGTTGTTTCATTGCCCTTTGCTTTCTAACTTTTGACATGTGGAACTCTCATGATTTTTCTTTATTGCAGGTCCCTGTTGATGATGCTTATCAATTGGCTGGCACGTTTCAGGCATGCAAGTTCATGGCGGTGGGGCTGTGCAACACTTGGCAAGCTCGAGTGACTGAGCAGGAGGCAGAGATTGCCAGATTGAGAGCTCAGTTGCATCAAAGAGCTACTGAGACTGGGCCCATGGCTGAGGAGACTTCATCAAGTAGTAGTAGTGACGATGATCAAACTCAGTTCGAGAGGAAAGTCCACCCTCGGCAGGATTGAGCATCTTCTATTTTCTGAAACATGTTGATATGTTAGGGCACTTGTTTGGCTCGTTTGTTCTGAATATTTCTAATACTTTGCAGCTGTGCTTTCATGGAAGCAGCTTTTATTTGAACCTATTATGCATGTATGCATATGTTTGAATGCTTTAAATATCTAATGTAGTGATTAAATGTTTATGAAAATGTGATAATGCATATATGTTTGTCTCTACACATGAGTATGCATGTACCTATATGCTTATGAAAATGTAATAATGCCTATTTTTACCCTTCTATATGAGTATGTATGTGCATGCATGAGAAATGTGTGAAATTTTGGATGTCTCCATGTCTTGAACATCTGGCTAGATGTTCAAAGGTTCGGCCGGATGTTCAATGATCCAGCCAGATCATCAAGCCATTGCATGTGGTCTTTTTGACAGCTGTCTTTGCTTCGCTAGGTGTTTTACCACTCATCGATTTCTTCTTACTTCTGCTAAAGGTCGTCTTCTGCATGTTTGCCGACCCTTGGACCAATGAGGAGGTGACGTTTAGTTATTTATGCATGCTATCTGCTTATATTTAAGAGGTACTTCATTCTCTTATTGTGCCCATAGACTCTTTTCTTTTTGCTTTCACCCCCTGCTTGCTTTCATTCCCATTATTGCTCTTGCAACAACTTTACATCATAAACATGAGTTCACTCCTTTCCCCCGAACCTTCAATGATCGAAAGCCATAGAGAAATCTTGGGTTGCAGTCACCAAAAATGGAACTACCTGCTTGATTTTGCTCTATCTCCTCTAGTTCTGTGAGAGGCATGGCTCTTGATGAACACTTCCTTAAAAGTACTGCTAAGTGTTGGAGTCACCGAGATCACGTGTTCCGTTTCAAGGACATCAAAATATGCCCCCTACCTAAAGAATTTGCTGCTATTCTAGGTAAAAGTTACACTTCTTCTTCAATTCCTATGGCCTTGCCCAGTCTAGAATTGAACTTTCCCGCTTTCACGGTTCCACTTTTTGACTTACTCCCTCGAACCTTGCTGTCCTACTCAAATCATGGAATGCTGAGACTACCTGAGTTTTTGGTGAACTGTAATCATAAAACCACTGGTTGTTTCGCTTGGTGAAGATTCTTGTTTTTTCTTTATATGCAGCTTACCTACTAATTGACCCAGATGGCATGGGTGATATTCAAATAGCTCATATTATTAGTCAGGTGGAGGACGGTACAGATCCTTTTCCTATCATTCTGGTTAAAACATTCATAGGTTTGGATAGTGTTTCTCAGGGTGGTCAGTTTAAGGGTAGTCTGATGCTTTTACAGGTAAGTGGTGGTTTTATATATATATTATTATTACTATTTTCTTCTTTTTTTATTATTATTATTACTATTTTTGGTGGTTATTTATTATTATTATTATTATTATCATTGTTGTTGTTGTTGTTGTCGTTGTTGTTGTTGTTGTTGTTGTTGTTGTTGTTGTGATAGATTTGGTTGAGGGAAAGGTTGGCCCTCTTGGAGGTTCCTAGAAGTTTGAACCTTTATACACCCAGGCAATTGATGACCTGTTGTCTTTCTCGTGCTGCACTTAATCTGACAGAAGCTGAATGGGATGATTTTCTGAATAACAGACAGGAGGACAATATCCGATAGGACTATCCATGGTGGTCCCTGATAGAAGTGACAGTAGAGCTTTTTGACAGATGCGTTCCATTGGCCGGCCTGCACCTTTCAAGTTTCTACACCCCATCTAGGCTCTGTCGCCAATACGGGCAACTTCAATGTATTGTGCCTACGCTTCCTGACTTTGAAAGTTCTCCCTTGCAGCCCTAGTTACTTGACCGAATCCGCCGTGTGTAGGGGTGGTAGACGCTGACTTATCAATATGACCTTCCATAGTAGTACTATGACTGATGGCTTTTACAAGGCCTGGGTGGTGCTGCACAATCGTGAACCATCTTTCCCTCGTTCCCTGGACATGACTACCCTGTATAATGTAAGCAGAATAAAATATGGAAATACTAGGCATTAGGTGGTCTCATATCCGCCCTTTGCCTACGTTTTGAGAATGTTTTCCTTTCAAGCAGATGTAAACATTTCACTGTTATCATAAATAAGACAATGTTTACCAATAATTCTGTTTTATTAATGTAATGCACTCTTTTATTTACAAAAGCGTATTGTACTGATCGCGCATAATTTGCCCCCTGTTACCAACCGTCCTTTACAGGTTTTCCAGTTGGAAATTTTCTCTCAAATCATCATCATTTTTTTTTTATCATAGGTAGTATTTCTTCAGCATGTCCATGTTGATGGGTTGAGTGAATTCATTACCCTTCAAATCTGAAATCTTGACCGCCCCCTTGGGTAGGACTTTCACGACCATGTATGGACATTCCTAGGTTGGTTTGAACTTGGCTCGAGGATTGAAAGGAGCGGGCCTATCCTGCTTCAGGACCCAATCTCCCTCCTTAATGACACGGGGCTTGACGCTATTGTTGAAAGATCTGGCCATCCTTCGTTGGTACAATTGGGTATGGTAGAAGGCTTTATTCCTGTTTTCCTCTAGAGATAACAGCTATTTGTACTTCTTCTCTGCCCACTCAGTCTCTGGTAACTGTGATTCTAACACTATCCGAAGTGATTTGCACTGCATTTTGATCAAAAGTACTGCTTCTCCTCCATACAGCAAAGAGAAAGGTGTTTGTCCTGTCGCACTCCTGATGGTGGTGTTGTATCCGAAAATGGCATATGGTAACTGCTCTGACCAATCCTTGTACATCCTAATCATCTTTGCTAGTATCTCCTTGACAGTCTTGTTACCAGCCTCAACGGCCCCATTGGTTTATGGTCTGTAAGGAGATGATTTGTGGTATTCTATACCATTCTTTCTCAGAAAGTTGGCTGTTTCCCCTTGGAATTGCACCCCGTTGTCTGACAATATGTGATGAGGAAGCCCAAACCTGCATTTGATTCTCTTGGCTAGGAATCCTGTCATACTGTGTGCGGTAACCGTTGGGAGCAAGATAGCTTCAACATATCTGGTAAAGTACTCAACTGCCACAATGATATATTTATGACCATTGGAAGCAATAGGCTTTATGGGCCCCATGATGTCAATTCCCCAAGCAAAGAAAGGCCATGGGGAAGCAAGATTGTGTAATTCTGACAGTGGGATATGAATCTGGTCTCCGTATATCTGCCAGCTGTGGCACTTACGAACAATTCTAATGCAATCCTTGTCCATGGTATCCCAGTAGTACCCCTGCCTCTGTATCTTCAATGATAATACAGGCCCACTCATATGGGACCCACAAGCTCATGCTTCATTCATGATTCCATCAGCTTCCTCCTTTGTGACACATCTCAGAAGTATTCCGGTAGGTGATCTTCGATACAACACGCCCTCATGGAAAGTGTAATTCCTGGACTGGAGCCGTATGGTAAAGCATTGTTGACTTGTTGATTCCTCGGGGTATTCTTGTGTCTCCAGGTATCTTAAGACATCATAGAACTAGGGTTTCTCTTAAGGGCCGGTAGAGCACACTATATCCTCCTTTAGGTAACAAGGCTGTCTAACTTTTGTCATTACCAAAGGCTTCATCTGTACCTTGCCAGGATCTTCCCATATTGAGGCGAGCGTGGCTAGAGCATCTACCATTTTATTTTCTCCTATTGGTAGGTAAACATATGGCATTTCTGGAAGCAGCCTTTGACCCGTTGTACGTGTTCAACGTACGGCTTCAATTTTTCATCTCTAACTTCCCATTCATCTGTCGCTTGGCTGACAACCAATTTTGAATCCCCATGGACTGAGATTTCTTTGGCTCCTACTAAGCTTGCTAATTCTAGTCCGAAGATGCATGCTTCATATTTGGCCATGTTGTTAGTGGCCAGAAATTCTAACTTCTTAGCAAGTGGAATTTGCTCCCCCATAGGTGTTATGAGTAGCACACCTATCCCTGCTCCTTTATGGTTTACTGCTCCATCGAAATAGAAAATCCATTCCTGAACTTCTATTGCATTAAGTCCTTCATCAGGGAACTCAAATTCAAATTGCTCACCTGACTCTTTTGGATTAAGAGCCAAGAATTCAGCAATCACCCGCCCTTTGATTGTCTTCTTGGTTGTGTACCGGATGTCAAACTCAATCAATAACACCAACCATTTAGCTAGTTTCCTAATTAGGATAGGGGCTTCATACAAGTATCGCAAAGGATCAATCTTCACCACCATTTCCACTTGGTAGGACTGAAAGTAATGCCGGAGATTACGAGTAGCCCAAATGACTGTCAGACAAGTCTTCTGAACTACATCATACTTGACCTCGTAACACAACAACTTCTTACTGAGGTAGTACACCGCATGCTCTATCCCAGTTCCATCTGCTTGAGCTACCATCACACCCATGGCTTCCTCTTCTAGTGCCATGTATAAGATTAGTGGTCTCCCAACTTTAGGAGGTTGCAGTATCGGTGGACTTGAGAGGTATTATTTTATTTTCTCGAATGCCTCCTAACAACTGGGGTTCCACTCTTTGGGTTGGTTCTTCCTCAATATCTTGAAGATGGGATCACAGATCATGGTTAATCGTGATATGAATCTGCTGACATATTGGATTTTTCCCAGGAATCCTCTGACCTCTTTTTCTGTCTTTGGGGGCGTCATTTCTTGAATAGCCTTAATTTTATCTAGATCCACCTCTATCCCTTCTAGCTGACTATGTGTTCTAGCAGCTTGCCTTCTGTTACCCTGAATACACACTTTGCCGGGTTTAGTCTCAGCTTATATCTGGCTGCTCTTCCTAAGAATTTTTCTAGGGCACCAAAGTGTCGCTCCCAGATGGGGGATTTAACCATCATGTCATCTACATAGACCTCCACTTCCTTGTGCATCATGTCATGAAACAGAGTTGTAGCCATCCTCTGATATGTTACCCCCACATTTTTCAATCCGAACGGCATTACTGTGTAGTAATAAGTAGCGTATTCTGTCATAAAAGACGTCTTCATCTTGTCAATCACAGCCATCATGATTTGGTTATACCCGGAATACCCATCCATAAAAGAGTACATACCACTGGCTACCGCACTGTCAATGAGTACATTAATATGGGGAAGAGGAAAGTTGTCCTTTGGTGATGCCTTATTCAGATCTTTGAAATCTACACACATTCTGACTCGACCATCTTTCTTGGGAACTGAGACAACGTTGGCCAACCATTCTGGGTATTTAACCACTTCTAGGAACTTTGCCTTCAATTGCTTAGCTATTTCCTCTTTGATCAACTGTGCCCATTCTGGTCTCAATGTCCTAAGCTTTTGCTTGACTACCTTCTTGTTGGGATCAGTAGGAATGAAGTGTTCTGCTATGCTTTTGTCAACCCCAAGCATGTCTACGCAGGTCCAGGTGAATACCTCCTTCCATTTTTTAAGGACATGTTCAAATCTCACTCTCTCTTCAGAGGTCACATTAGACGAGATTAGTATTTCTTGTGGTATTTCTTTTATACCTAAATTGAATGCATTTGTTTGCACAGAATTAATGTTAAACTTGCTAGTGATATGATCAATGAAATGCACTGTGACATCAAGATGAACATCACACAAGTAAGCAAAGTCGGTGTTTATATCATTGACCTTGGAAACAAACACTTCCTCTTCCTCAAAGAGGTCAGGAGTTTTTACATCAACAGAATAGAAATGTTCCATAAGTGCATCATAAATAAAAGTATCAACATCAGAATAGCTCAGCTGGGCAGTAGCCTCCTTGTCATCTTCAGCCTCCATAGCAGCTTCCTTACCATCTTTAGCCTCTTCTTGAATTGCCAATGTCTCCATTTTAGTAGCCACGTTCTCAGTGATAAGTTCTTCTAGGATAAAAATGGCGCTCTTATTGCATGTAGCTTCTTTTGGTGTCTTCTGAGCTTCCGGCATAAAGCATTCATATAAACCCCCCCCTTCTTGACAAAACTCTACTCTCCTTTTTTGAAGACTCTTCAGTGTATCCCAAACCGTTGCGGGTAGTCTGAGTCTTAAAGTCTGAAAGTGTAGTGACCCCTTGTTGGTTCCTTCCTAACCCGAGACCCGGGAGATAGTTCATCTTTTGCAGCATAGAATTGAACTATGGGCCCATCTGTTCTCCTATAATTCCCATGATCTGAAACCCAATAGGGGAAATTTCACCCCTAGGTGCAGCTTGCAGTACTACTATTGAGTGGACCGGCTCAACATTAACAATCAAAATACCTCCCTCATAAGGGAATTTGATTTTCTGGTGAAGTGTGGATGGGACCCCTCCTAGGGAATGAAACCATGGCCTGCCCAATAGAACTGCAAAGGTCATGGGAATATCCATGACAGTAATGTATAACTCGGACTAAATTGGTCCGACTTTAATCTTAGCAGTGAAGGTACCCTCTACACTCCTCTTTGAGTCATCATATGCTCGAATGACTAAATCGGATGGCTGTAAGTTAGCAGCTGAAACTCCTAGCTTAGGAAGGAGCTTTGATGGACAGACATTGATGGCAGATCCATTGTCAGCCATAACACATGATGTTCTCTTACTATTAACTTCAGCGGTAGTGTATAAAGGCTTGTTGTGCTCCCGACCTTCTAGAGGCAGGTCCTCATTAGAGAACATAATCTCACCCAACTTCAATCCGACCATGTTCTCGGGGGAAACATATTCAGGGACTTGAATCTTTGACAATGCATCCACTAAAGCTCTCCTATGAGACTCAGAATACACCAACACATCCCAGATGCTTGCATTGGCTTTGGTTTTCTTCAACTATTCTATTATTAGGTCTTCTCTGACCTCCATAATGTCCTTTCCTGTTTCTGGAATAGGGCCACTCCTCCGATGACTAGATTCTGGGACATCAAGGTCTTTTCTTTGATAATCTCTGCCACTCCGGGTGACTTGTAACAAGGACTCATCGTTTTGAGCCAAATGGAAAGTATCTGTTAGCTCCGCTTCATCTTCATTGGAAGAATACCAGGCATCAAACATGTATGAATTTCTGACTTGTTTGTCAAAAACCATCTGCAGCTTGTAAGGACCACTCAAATCTCCTAACTGTGGAAGTTCTTCCTTCAAATGTTCTACATGGCCAGCAACCATATCCCTCAAGGTAGAGTCAGACTTGAAAAAGGCTAAAACTTCAGCTTTAGAAAAACCAGTTTCAATACACATATTTTGGTTAGGGGGAGGTACTCTGTGGTAGTTTGGTAGAGGGTTGTGTTTGGTGCTGGGTGGTCTGTTGTTTGGGTCGGTGATTTTGCCTGCTTCGATCAGATCTTGGATAAAGTGTTTAAGTTTAAGACAGTTATTAGTGGAATGTCCGAGGGTTTGGTGGAATTTGCAAAAGGCATCAGGGTTGTAACCATGTAAGTTATGGTTGGGAGGGAATCTAGCTGGTTCTGGTTTGAGTACGTTTTGCCTCTCTAGTCTCTCGAATACTTTGGACAGTGGTTGGTTAAAGTTGGAAAATTTTCGGTTGGTGATCACTCGGTTTACATCTGCAGTTCTGGTGTTTGAGGGTCGGCTATATGTGGTTTTTCCTTCCTGGTTCTTCTTTTTCTCTGACTCTATCTCCTTACATTGTAACCCATCATCATACAGGCTAGCAAAGGTTTTAGGTTTCATTATCTACAGAGTCTCTACCATGTTAGAGAGTACATTCCTGACCACTATTCTAACTTGGTTCTTTTCAGAAGGTCTGTCTTTGAGTAAGGCCGCTTTATTTCTCCATCTAGTTAGGAAGTCTGCAAACGGCTCATTGTACCTCTATTTTGTCATCTCCAGGTCTCACAGGGAAACCTCCAGCTTGGTGTTGTAGGCTTATTGCCCCAGGAATGCTTTACAAAGTTCCTTCCAGTTGAACTGGATTGTGGCTGGTAGCTGGTGGTACCAGTCTTGGGCTACTCCAGTCAAAGATAGAGGGATCACCCCTACCTTTTATTCATTTTCAAGTGGTGTGGCTGACATAATAGACCCGTATTGCTTAAGGTGAAGCTTGGGATCTTCGGTTCCATTGAATTTATGCATATTAAGCATGGTAAATTTAGGAGGCAACTTCTTCAGGCCTTTAACCCCCATATTTTCCAGGTCAAATTCTATGTCTGATCTCTTCTCCCGGACCATCTCTTGTAGCTGTTCCATCTTCCTGGACAAGGTAGAGATAGCATCATGACCCTCAGTTCTGTCTTCCCCTTCTAGAGGTGGATTCTCAGGTGTTCTGGTGTTGATAGCATGCTGAACCTCTTCCCTGATCATGGTCCTCAAGGTGGTCAACATTGCCTCCATATCAAACCGTTGTCCTGTTCCTGTCATTCTGTCTGAGTCAGTACTATTTCTGACTAGCCTTCTTCCTACTCTTTTCTAAGTGGATTGAGACTCAATATTTACTGCAAAACCAGAAGCGTTAGCAACATGCATGATATGCAAATGCATGTATGCATGATAAGAAACAAGAAAATCATTAGATGTACAAGTAACAAATACTGCCAATTAGCAGGCCTTCCAACCTTATTTCTTCCACACACGTATTCCATTGGTCAAAAGTCCATTTCCTAGGTGGGCTGGGGTACTTTAATTCATCAACAGGGGATGATAGTACCAACGTATAAGAACGTTCTCTCAAACTATCCTAGCAAATAATAGCACTTGTGATAATCCAGTCTGTGTCCTTGTGCCTATCTTCTACTTTTAGTTGAACAGAGTTTCGGCATAGGCTTTAGGCTTAATGATCACAAATACTCATGGCAACATTACACCAAGTAGGATTAGCGGGTACAACCTAACGGAAACTTCTAGGGTCCTTACATGCTGGGCTTTGACTCTTTCGTTTGGCTAAGAAGGCTCCCACAGAGTCAGACTCCCATTAACCATTGCTAGGATGGTAGGAGATCCAATATGGGCTTCCCATTAACCGTGACTCATTAACCATTACTAAGATAGTAAGCCAAGTAGGATTCCCAATCACTGTGAGTGGTCCATTGATAATACAATCCAAGAAACTGGTGTGGAATCGTTGGATTGCATTACAAATGGTACTGGGGTTTGTAGGGACCCTAAAATGCAAAACTACGTGCAATGCAAAGGAGAATAATGACTAGATTAATTAAAAAGATGGGAAATTGCTCGGAATCTTCATTCATTTTTATTTGTAAAAAATTTCCCAGTGAAGTCGCCACTATGGACAGAGCGCCCGGGACGCGTTACAGTTACCGTTGCCCGTTGGTTGGTGTCCAATAGCAATGGTGACCTACTCACTAAATGGATCTTTAATTTTTGTGAAAATCATGGAGTCGCCACCCGATTTGCATTGGGATCACCTAGTGATTAACAAACAGGTAGATTCCTTTAGGAAAATCTCATTCGTCATCACACCAGATGATTTCTGGGTTCGGAATGAGTCATCCATACTTGGGGGAATTTCCCATTTAATTAAGTAAGGCGGTCATTATTTCCTACCAGAGACAAACAATATAAAGTGATAAATCACCCGGAAAGTAGGATGCAGTGAATGGGCGCACCTAATATTGTTTCTAATTAAATTTTAGTTCTGCATTAGGTCCGTTATATTTAACCTTGATTGATTGAAATGCAATTAGCTGGATTAGTGGATTACTACTTATTTTTAATGGTGATTATCCGAATGGATTATTTCCTTATTTATTTACAGACAGAAAATTTGCTATTAGTTTCTAAATTATTTTTATATTTTTTTGGGTTAATGTTTGTGCATTAATTCACTTATTATTTACCCAAAATATTTAAAATGGCAATAATATACGTGCAAACAACCTTAAAGAGAGGAAAGGTGAAATGAATTTCTACGATTTTTATTCTACTGATTACCGGGTTAATTAATTAAGTGTCCAATTAATTATTTACAAACAGATCTAGGTGATTTATATAGAATCGTATAGAAATCTTACCGATCGATCGATTCAACCCGAAGAGGCCGAACCGACCGACCTTGAAGCTTCAATCAATTTACTGCTCCAAAATCTTTATTTTTCCCTTGGCTGCGTGAAGGTCCGACCGGATCTATGATTATTCGTCCGAAAGGGCATTTGATTTTAAGCAAGCAGGTAGGACATCCGGGAGAAGGGTGATCATCCGGCTGGACCATTGGTCCTCTCCTAGTCTTTTCTCTTGCGTGATTATATTTTCTTACAGATTCACAGTATATTAATTACTGATAATTCCCACTCAAGGTAAACTTCCTTTTACCATCATCCCCACTCAAGGGTTCAAGTGATGAGGAAATCATCTCATCATGAGTAGTAGTCACCGATAATATAGCCCAAGAAACGACTGGAATCATTGGATTACATTATAAGTGGTACCGGGTTTTAAGGGACATGTAGAGAAATGCAATGCAAAAAGGAGAATAATAACCAAATTAATTCAAAAGATGGGAAATTGCTCGAAATCTTATTCATTTTAATTATAAAAACTTCCCTAGTAGAGTCGCCAATGTGGACAGCAGGTTGTGCCCGTGGAGGCGTCCAATGGCAATGGTGAGCTGACTCACTATGGGGTATCAATTTTAGTTAAAAACGATGTGGAGTCACCACTTGAATTGCATTGAGATCACCTAGTGATAACAAAACATGTCAATTCCTTTGGAATTCCTATCCGTCATCACTCCAGATGTTTCTGGGTTCAGAATAAGTATTTCATACTAAGGCAATTTCTTATTTAATTAATTAATAAGGTCATTATTTCCTACAGAGGACAAACAATTTAAAGCGATAAATCACCTAGAAAATAATATGGCACTAGTAAAGGATGAATGATCATCTCTAATATTGTTTCTAATCAGTTTTATTTCTCTGCGTTAGTTTCGCTTGATTAACGTTGATTTATTGAGTGCAGTTTGCTGTGGTGGTGGGTTTCTATTTATTTTAA
Source organism: Bocquillonia castaneifolia (assembly GCA_948193215.1). Taxonomy (NCBI): domain Eukaryota; kingdom Viridiplantae; phylum Streptophyta; class Magnoliopsida; order Malpighiales; family Euphorbiaceae; genus Bocquillonia; species Bocquillonia castaneifolia. Next base: position 19,201 of record CANYLF010698025.1, read on the forward strand.
TTATAATTACCATGTGGATTATTTTCTTATTTATTTGCATGTGAAACATCCACAATTGGTTTCTAACTTTATTTTGCATTTTACTTAATAAATTAATATTTGCACATTAATTATTATAAATTACCCAAAATAAAGTAATGGCAGGAATATATACATACACCCTTAAAGAAAGGAAATGAGAAATGATTTTCTACCAATTTTAATCTATTGATTTACTAGGTTTTATTAATTAAGTTCATTTATTAATTTGGCAATTATTTTAGGTGATTTTATAAAAAAAAAAAGAAATAAAGTTCGGAGAATCTTACCGATCAATCAATCAGTTCTTAGGAGAAGAACCGATCGATTGATCTCAAAGCTTTTATTAACCAGTGCTGCATGTTTTCTCCTCTATGCATGTCGTCTTTTTAGAGAATCGACCGAATCTTCGATGAAGATTCTATCAAATCTTTGAAAAGGCCCAGGCCCAATATGTTTGAAAATATAGATTTGGTATCAACAATCAATCAACCAATCAAAAATTCAATCAACCGACCGGTTGATTAATGTGCCGAAGAAATATTACTAAAGTACCAGCCAGTTCTACAATATGAGGTCCGAAACTTTGAAGCTTCATATCAACCTATTTATCACAAATTTTTTCCAAGCAAATATACAAAATAACAAATAAAGACTTAAAGGAGCTACATGGATCCTAAGATGACTAAAAGGATGAGTTTTTAATGTAAGCCAAGCTATAGAACCAAAATCACATTTTGATTCATAACTTGAGTTATGGGGCTCTAAACCTCAGTCTGTTGGTTCCAGCAGCACCTCCTCATTACCAGGAAGACATATGTATAATTAGAAAGTGAAATAAAGTTAGTCAAAAATTATCATAAAAGTCACAATAACTTACAATATATAAAAAACATGAAAATACACAACCAAACTCTATAGAATGAAGCTATAAATGATTGTGGATGAATGATGGTCCTTAGTTGATAGGTTTATACCATTATTGATGATCCTTTATATGTCGATGAAGATTTACAGAAGTTGGAAATGAACAAACAGGGTTTCCTCTTTTTTTCCTTTCCTGTGCTTTCTTTCTTTTTTATCTTTGTATTTTGTTGCCTTGCATGCAACTTGCCTCCCCCTCTTGCGTGTAGAGAGTTTGTATATAAAGGCTCAGAAGGTAGGTTTATGTAAACCTGCCTTACGAGTTGTTAAATCAGTCGCTTCGAAGAGAATAACTATAATTACCCCCTGCCAATGTCACAGGACCACCGAGCCTTTACTAAAGAATCCCTTAGCTCTTCAACAATGATTCGGTCGATCGTTCAATTGGGCTTATAAAACTTGGGTCCATTTCGAGCCAATCAATTGATTGGTTCACTGTTAAAGAACCGGTCGATTGATTGAAGGCTCGGTAAAGGATAATTTGGCCTTAAACACCTTATATTTAATCATGAAGTACTTGTAAAAAGGCCGCATCCTTCACTGGGCTCCCTAGCTGCTTCTTGTTAACACCTAATTTTTGGATGCAGGAATGCGGAATCGGCTCGGAGGCCTAGTGATGATCATTCATGCTTTAGAAGCATGTGTTGACTTTAGTGGCGTCAATCCATCTTATTTTGAGTTTAACAACCCCTTATCTTTGTCTAATAAAGTTCCTAAGTGTGTAGGTTTTCAACCAAGCTAGTTTTGAATGACTCCTGCAAACCGCGCCCGTGATAATGGGATCCGCGCCCGCGGTAATATATCGCACCCGCAATGAGGAGATCGCCCCCGTGACCAGTGACATAGTTTACCCACGAAAAGGAAACCGTGCCCAGACTTTTTAGTGAACTTAGAAGGCTTCTGTACACATAGAGCCACGCCCGCGTCATCCCAAATCGCACCCGTAATTTGAGAAACAGAGAGCCCCCTTCTGAAGGTTCGAGGTCGCGCCCATGATGGACTAAATCACCCCCATGATTTGATCAGACAGAAGCCGCTCCTCAAAGGAAATCAAGCCGCTCATCAAGGCAATGTAGCCGCTCTTTCAAAGGCATTCTCTGCCCGGTGATTTTGCGCCTGTGGTTAGAGAATCGCTCCTGCGGTTTGATCAAATAGAGAGCCGCTCTCAAAGGCATCCCCTATCCAGTGATTTCGCACTCACGGTTAGAGATGTCGCCCCCGCGACATTCAATGAAGTCTCTGAAAAAACCAGCCGTTGGACAGATTGCGGCCATGACCATCAATCCACGCCAGCAAGCTGACAGTTTTCAGTGCTTTTACTGAAAAAGCAACTAGCCGTTATAGACACCTTTGGGGTTGTTTCTAACAGCTAGTTTTGGATATTTTAGCTATAAATACTCTTCATAAATGTTCTTCTAGCAAGAACATTAATTCTTTGATAGCCAAACTCTTGTAACTTATTTTTCAATTATTTGTAATTAATTGGTTGTTTGGTTATGGTTAGCTAGAACTCTAGAGCATTTGTTGCTTAGGTTGAGTGAATTAGTTATCCATTGTACTAGTGTCAATTCTTTGTAAGTTGGGGAAACACTAGGGATGGTTGTGAGTTAGCCATTTGTAAAACTCATTGTAAAGGTTGAAGATAGCCTATTGAAATCTTCATTGTAAAGGTTTGGTGTTAGCCTCTTGGAAACACTAGGGTTTGTGAGTGAGCCTTGGGTAAAACTCATTGTAAAGGTTAGAGATAGCCTTGTAAATCTCCTTGTTATCCTTGGTGGATA
>CANYLF010698182.1:0-21239 GCA_948193215.1 Bocquillonia castaneifolia
ATGACTACTTCATCATAATACATTCCCACAGGAATCAAAGAGGATTTGATCTCTTTCCATTTAAAAGCTTTTTATAGTCTGAAATTCTCAAACTTAATTTTTCTCCTTTTCTTTTCATGTTATGTCTTGTGGTTTGATCAATGGCATAAGACTTGAATTTTAGTTTGCGAAGGTGGGGGAAAGAGAGGGGAGAAGAAAGAAAGGACAAAATATTTTGGGATTACAAATTTTACTCTCACATACAAAGAGTTCCACTAAATTTTCTTCCCATTTCTCTTCCCCCTTATTTTCTCCACTTTCCCGAACAAATTCTCCACCTTTCCAAACAAAAGGTAAATCTCCTTAGAAAATGTTCCCACCACCAAGCCTAGGGTATGTGGTTTGGATATTGATTAACATCCCCCAATAGGGTATTCTTATCTTTAATTTTAAATTGTTTAATTTTTCAATACATGTTAATGGATTATCATTTTGGAAAATAAAAATATTTTTATTTATAAATTAAACAAATGCCCTCATTAAGATGTCCCAATTTGGGACATTAACATTTATTGATGTGGTTTATTTATTTTCATATGAATGTGCTTTTTGTTAATTTATTTCGTTCAGAACTAGAATAAAAAAAAATTCTTACTTTTGATTCAAATGGTACTCTTATCTAGTACTTTTTTTTAAGGACTTGCTATTTTTTAATGCAAATTTTTTACGTGACTCCTCATTTTACTAGCTAGGTTATTATTTTATTTTGTTTGCTTAATAAGACCGTCCCAATGCATTGTCAAATTGGAATGCTAATACTATAATTTAGTATTTATTTTTAAAATTGAACTCCAATATCATGGTATAGTTTGTCTTAAACTTGACATATAGTATATTTGGTGTCAATTTTGACACTAAATATAACATGTACCAAATTTTAACATTTAATGAATATTTATAATTTAATTACAGATTTGTCACTCATTTACTTAATTATATGTATTAGTAATACGCTCTTTCCTTTTTCTCATACAGAAATTAAGGCAATTACCATGAAAATTAGTTTTAGCACCAATTTTTCGCGTTTAGTTTTGGACAAAAAAACTTAAATGTTATGTTAAATATAACTATTTCTCAAGCTAATTTTAGCGTAAAAAATAACACATACGTTGGATACTCTAATATTGAAATCATGCAAAAAGCAAAAAGCAAGGGATGTTTAGTCATAGACTAAACTAGTTATCATCCGGGGATGCGAGATTTAGGATTAAAATTATTAAGTTGTATCTTAATTAAATATTTAAAATGAATAATTGTGAATAAAAAAATACAGGAAATTATTTTAAAATATATATCAATGAAATCTATTATGATTCTCTAATTTTTATAATAACTTATAACATTTCTAACTCTAAAGACTATAAAATATAAAATATTCTCCAATTTGAATGATTTTTCTAGTTCTTCAATTTCAAATTTTCACACATCAAACGATGAATATATAAGAATATAAAAGGTACCACAAATAATATTTGTCCAAAGGGAACTTTAGTTTTTTTGGTGGGACGAACAACGTGGTTCGTCGAGCATGACATAACTCTAAACATGATTTGGTGGATTTTCTGGGCAGGGTTAATATTTGTGCAAAGGAGTTATACTTGCAACCAGTGTTAGATTCTTGATGATCTCGAGAAACAAAATATTTCTTATCAAAGCCATGAAAAAATGGGACAAGCACAAAGACGAGTGAATGAGTTGTTACTTAGAGCAAATGGAGTGGAGGCAGTAGTCTCTAGTTCTATGGTTGCAAGAAGGCGATAAGAATATCAAGCCTTTTCATAAGTAAGAGTTGGAAAGGAGAAAAACTAACACTATCGATGTGTAGAAAGATGATGGTGGAGTTCAAATTTAGGAAATTTAGGGAATGAGGAACTTGGCAAAGTAGTTTATGACAACTATAACAAATCATTCACTAATTGAACTGCCCCTGCAAAATTTTCTAATGTGATTAGTACGGTGGACAAGTATTTCGATGATCACACAAGCATTTTCTCGTGATAAATTAGTAGATAGGCCAAGTGGTCATCTTTTATATTAATTTTCAGTTTTTATGTGTAGTTCTTTGAGTTTTTTTTATAGTTTGTTTTATTCGTTTATTACTTGTATAAAAGTGGAGAATTTAATTGATCTTGGCCTTCAAGGTGAGAATTAACAATGATGGTGGAGGAGGAGTAGGCTTTTACAAGCCATTCAATGTAAGAAGTGCAAAATGACATCAGTATTCAAGAGTATAAACGTTCAAATTTTAGCCCCAAGCAAATCTTCAGGTGCAGAATTCTACAGTTTTAATTTTCTACACTTATGGAATTCTACACAAGGCAGGAATTCTAGATTTTTTGAAATTTTGCAAATGGCTGGAATTATGGATATTTTGGAATTCGGCACAAGGCTGGAATTCTGGATTTTTCTGAAATTCTGCGTAAAAGCTGGAATTCAGCAACAAATATGAAGTTCTGCAGGTGCACCTAAATGTTATAAAGAAAGGAGAAATGCAGAATTCTAATGGATTTCAAACCATGTATTTGGTTTCATCAACCAAACACATGTGGAGGCAATCGTTGGTGCAATATTTTGCACATTAGGATTTAGGTAAAAATTAAAGAAGGCCGAAGAACATGAGCTAGGAAAGCATAGGCATCTAAAAAGGAAAGTGAGAAGAGCAAATGAAAGAGAGCAGTTGAGAATTTCGGCCATGAAAGTGGAATACTGGAGCGACAACTGCCTTCAAAAAGTGAAGTAATGAGAGGTTATTCTGACAATAAAATCCTCGAAGCAACTACCATAGAAAGACAAGGCTAAATTTAAGGAACTCCAAAGTGCCAGGGATATAGGGATGAAGAGGATAAAGGGGAGAGCACGTTTTTCTCCAATGGGAAGTTACATGGAAAGCAAGCCACTCCTTAGACGACTGAAAAAAGGTGGAATTCCAGAAGTGAAAAAGTTACTACCACTCCATAGCAAAAGCTAGTCCAAGACATCTAAGATATAGGTGTGAAGGAAATAGGAAGTCCAACTGATCAAGTAAAGACGTCGTAGTGACTCCTAGAAATAAGGAAATGGTCTTTGAACGGCTATGAAAGCAAAAAGAAAATGAGGCCAACAACATTCCAACAAACTACTCTAATATTCAACAACAAACTCAAGTCTCTTAGATGTCATAGTTTAAGCAAGTGTTCTTTGTTACTTTAGTTGTCAATTCCTTTAGTAAACACTTTGTTTTCCAAGATTGTAATTACTGTTAATGTCTACATTTCAATTTAATTTGGTCTTTTTATGTTTAATACACTATTATTCTCTTCAATTTCCAAATACTCTCAGCTTTAGAATTTCATTACAGCATTAACAACTCCCTTTGTAATTTAAAAATACTGTCAACATTTTCTAGAATTCCATTGTAATTCTCCTAGTTTTTTTCCAATAAAATTCCTCATTTTCATTCATGACATAGCCATTGGGATACTTTCTCAATGGATCCAAGCCTGTAATTCCTTGATAGAAGTCTGTAAAATTGGGAACTAGCTTCCCTGGCATGCCTTCATTCATTTTTCACTAGAAATCTATTGGAATTCAACAGGAGTTCTAACTGAAACCGTTCCTCGAAAAACAATTTTTGGCACACCCAGTTGGAGACGGGTTAAGTCATTAATTTTTATTTTATTCTATGAATAATAACAATGGTGTTATCTTTAAACACACCACATGGTGTTTCTACAACAGTAGGAAAAATATCTTCTACATCAGATCAAGTTTCCAGAATAGAATGTGATGAGAAACAGAGTATTCTTGAAAGGGCCGTTAATGCTTTACAACAATTTTTTGAGAAACGCATGGGAATCCAAATCAATCATAATGCTAGCCAACAAAATTCAAGTTTAGTACACGGGGGGCAGCCCTCTTTAAGTATCCAAGATGCTCTAAGAGTGAAAAATTCAAAACGGCTTTTTATTCAAGCTGAAGAGAAATCCTTGAAGCCAATCTCCTTCGGGAAAGCTCGGGGGGCAGCCGTTGAAAGGTTGTTATGATGTTAAATAGTCCCTCAACAAAGTAGAAGAAGGCCACCCAAATGGTAGGCCAAGAATTCTCCAAATAGGCTCGGGGGGCAAGGAGAAAATATGCCAAGAGAAGTCCTACGTGAATGTTGTGACTTCTCCAAACTAAAAAAGTGCCAAGAAGATTAAAAGTACAAATCTTCCAGCCTTCCAAGATCTAAACCTAAATGGAATAAAGGAGGCAAGAAGATGAGCACTACAAAAAAGGTATGGGTTCCTAGAATCAAAAATTTATCTAACAATATTGTTGGAATGACTTTACGAGTAAGAAATGAGCCTAAACCGTCCAAAACCATCAGGTCTCAAAGTTTTAACAAATTTGGAAGGCTAATGAATTCTAGGAAAGCATTTCGAAAATCAAAAGAAGATGGGCAAAATTTTGGAGGCATGTAAACAAATCAAAAGTGCCTTAAAAACTTTCCAAAAGTAAAAAAAGAAGGTTACAAAGAAAGAGAGCAGACCAAAGAAAACTACAAGAGGCATCCTACAAGAAATCTCTAGGAAGTCCTGGAGAAAATGAGGCAAATCAAATAGTCATTGTGCTATATAAAAAACCAACAAATAAGAGTGGAGAAATCCAAGAGAAAAATGGCTTTAACAAACATAAAATTGAAGGAAGTCAATGAAGACGTGTTGAAATTCGATGAAAAATAGCCTCAATATTCAAGAACAATGATTTTGCAATTTCTTTCATGGCTTTTTTTTGAGGCCATGAAAAAAATCTTGAGGCAGTAAGTGTTTTTACTCGTCTATTGTTGCATGTGGAAAAAAACTAAATATTATTAGTTTTTATAGGAAGTTTGGAAGGCAAGGAATGCCGCCAACCATGTATATCATATTTTTTCTAAAGCAAATCCCACATATACAATAGACTAGAAGATTTAAAAGGCAATTACATTTGTTATTTGTATTTTACGTTTTATATTTTTGGCCATAAAAGAACATGAAGTAGGCTTATTTTAGCCACTTTAATTTTAAAGCTAGGCTTCTATTAGCCACTAGTCTCTTATGATAAATTAGTAGAAAGGCCAAGTGGCCATCTTTTATATTAAGTTTTAGATTTTATGTTAGTTCTTTTAGTTTGTTTTATTTGTTTATTACTTGTAAAAAAAGTGGAAAATTTTGTTGATTTTGGTCTTGAAGGCTAGAATTAACAATGATGTTAAAGGAGGAATAGGCTTTTACAAGCCATTGAATGTAAGAGGTGCACGTGTATTCAAAAGTATAAACGTTCAAATTTTAGCCCCAAGAAAATCTTCAGGTGTGGAATTCTGCATTTTTAACTTTCTACACTTATGGAATTCTACACAAGGCTGGAATTCTGGATTTTTTAAAATTTTGTACAAGGCTAGAATTATGGATTTTTTTTGGAATTCTACATAAGGCTGGAATTCTGCAATAAATATGAAGTTCTGCAAGTGCACCTAAATGTTATAAAGAAATAAAAAATGTAAAATTCTAATGGATTTTCAAACCATCTATTTGGTTTCATCGACCAAACACATGCGGAGGCAATCGTTGGTGCAATATTTTCCACATTAGGATTTGGGTAATAATTAAAGAAGGCCGAAGAACATGTGCTAGGAAAGCATGGGCCAGCTAGGAAGGAAAGATAGAAGAGCAAATGAAAGAGAGCAGTGGTAAATTTCAGCCATGAAAGTGGAAATCCAAGAGCGACAATTGCCTTCAAAAAGTGCAGTAGTGGGAGGTTATTCTAAATATAAAATCCTAGAAGTAATTACCATAGAAATACAAGGCTAAATTCCAAGAACTCGAAAGTTCTAGGGATATAGGGATGAAGAGGATAAAGTGGAGAGCACATTTTTCTCCAATGGGTCAAGTAGTGGGCAGTTACATGGAAGGGAAGCCACTCCTTAGACAACTAGAAAAAGGTGGAATTCCAAAAGTTAAAAAGTAACTGCCACTCGATAACATTAACTAGATTCTCGAAAGTCTAATACACCTAAGATATAGGGGCGAAGGAAATAGGAAGTCTAACTAATCAAGGAGTGGAGCAAAGACGTGGTAGTTACTCCTGGAAATAAGGAAATAGTCTTTGAATGGCTATAAAAGCAAGAGGAAACTAGAAGAAAATGAGGCAAACAACTTTCCAATAAACAACTCCAATATTCAACAACAAACTAAAGTCTTTTAGATCGATGCCATTGTTTAAGCAAGTGTTCTTTCTACTTTAGTTTTTAATTCCCTTAGTAAACACTTTATTTTCCAAGCTTGTAATTACTGTTAATGTCTATATTTCATTTTAATTCAGCCCTTTTTATGTTTAATGCACTGTTATTCTCTTTAATTTTGAAATACTCTCAGCTTTAGATTTTCATTACAGCATTAAGAACTCCCTTTGAAATTTACAAAGACTGCCAACATTATAACTGAGTACCAGCCCCTAACCAAAACATGTGTATTGAATCTAGATTCACAGAAGCTGAAGTACTAGCCTTTAGAGATGAACACTCTTTGCAAAACTTAGTAACTTACCATATGAGACAAGCAAAAGAGGAACTGTCTTTCATAGGAGACATGAAGGATTCTTACTTGCTACAAATCAAGGAAGAGGGCGAAGTCAAGGATGTGTACATATTTGATACCTGGTACTCATCAAGTGATGATGAGGTTGAAATTTTGGATGCCTTTTGGCTGGTACAGGATGAAGAATTCACAGTTCAGCAAGTCACCCGAAGTGGACGGAATTATCAGAGAAAGGACTTGGATAAATCTATCCCTAAGACCAATGATAGGAAGGATGTGCACCGTAGAGAAATGATAGATGATAAGATAGAAGCTAAAGAAGACTTAGTCATAGACTAGCTGAAGAAAACAAGAGCCAATGTAAGCATTGGGATTTTGTTAGTCTATTCTAAGTCTCATAGGAAGGCCTTTGTAGATGCTTTGTCTCGTATCCAAGTCCCTGAAGATTTTGTACCTGAAAACATGGTTGGCTTGATGATGGAAAAGAAGCCCACATAAATTACATTTAAAGATGAAGACTTGCCATTAGAGGAGCGGGATCACAAAATAGCCCTCTACATTACTACTGAAGTAAATGGAAAGAGAACCTCTTGTGTGATGGTGGATGATTGATCTGCCATCAATGTTAGCCCTTCAAAGCTGCTCCCTAAGCTGGGCATCTCACTTACTGATCTGAAACCTTCTGACTTGGTTATCAGAACCTATGATGATTCTAAAAGAAGTATGGAAGGTATATTCACAACCAAGATAAAAGTAGGCTGTATTGAATCTATAGTGGATATCATTGTCCTAGATATACTAATGACCTATGTTGTGCTGCTGGGGAGGCCCTAGTTCCATTCTCTGGGAGGAGTTCCTTCTAACCTGCATTAGAAAATCAAGTTTCCATATAAGGATGGAATTCTAACAGTCCATACTGAACCAACTGAATCCATAGCCGTGCTTAGGGCAGCTCCTAAAGGAATAATATCTTCTATAGGTTTTCAAGTCATGGGAATTCAGGAGGATCAAATTAGCCCACATATGAACTCTATGCTACAAAAGATGAATTATCCTCCTACATTCTTGCTAGGCAAGAATCAGCAAGGGGTTGTGACTTTCCTGGAGTTCAAGACAAAGATCATTTACAAGGGGCTTGGATATGAAGGTGAATGCTCAAAGAAGAAAATTTTTGAAAATGACATGATCACTTGTATGACTACTTCATCTTGGGAGCTGTAAAGGCTTCAATCAACACTGGGGGAAAAAAGAAGGATAAGAGTATTGCCATTGTAACTCCCACCCAAATCATGGAATAATTGATTACTGAAGACTTAATTTGTAAGATGGTAGGCTTGGCTCTGGAACAAAGCAACGCTTAGAAGGATGCTAAAGATGCTGCTATCGACATTACTGGAGACTTTGATCTTGATTTTTTTATTTCTGATTTCCTTTTGAACACTTTTTATTTTGTTGATGCAATAATGTCCCTCTTTGAGGATGAGGACGCCTTTATTTCTAAGGTCAATGATATAACTTCTGACTTTACTTATTTGTGTGATGTTTTTCCTAATGGCACGATACATTTCATTAATCATACCATGAGCATGGTTAGCATTAATTCTGTTCAGACAAGTGCATTCAATTTGGGTATGAAAGAAAAACCACAGGAAATACTGATCTCATCGAATATGACTCCTGAAGAGTGAGAGAGAGATTTGATCAGCTACTAAAGAAGGGAGAAAATGTATTTGCTTGGACATACAACGACATGCCAGGGGTAGACAGGGGAATAGCCAAGCATTTCATCCCTAATGATCCAAATATTAAACTAGTCAAGCAGAAGCTCATTAGGTTACAACTAGAATGGGCGCAGTTGATTACGAAAGAAATAGAGAAGCAATTGAAAGCCAAGTTCTTAAAGGTGGTTGAATACCTAGAGTGGTTGGCCAACATTGTCTCGGTGCCCAAGAAAGATGGCAGAGTTAGAATGTGCATAGACTTCAGATATTTGAACAAAGTATCACCAAAGGATGACTTCCCATTCCTTATATTGATGTCCTTATCAACAGTGCAATAACCAGGACTATGTACTCCTTCATGGGTGGGTTCTCCGGGTACAATCAGATCATGATGTCACTTATTGACAAAATGAAGACAACCTTCATAATAGAATATGGTGTTTTTTGCTATAAGGTGATGCCTTTCGGACTCAAAAACGCAGGGGCAACATATCAGAGGATGGCTGTGACATTATTTCATGACATAATGCACAAGGAGCTAGAAGTTTATGTAGATGACATGATGGTTAAATCTCCAACTAGAGAATAACATTTTGAAGCTTTGGACAAATTCTTAGAAAGGGCTGTGAAGTATAATCTGAGGCTTAATCCCAAGAAGTGTGTATTCGGGGTAACCGAAGGAAAATTGTTAGGACATCTAATCAGTTCGAAAAGGTATTAAGGTGGACCTGGATAATGTAAAGGCCATTCAAGAGATGCCAGCACCAAAAACTAAGGAAGAAGTTAGGGGATTTCTAAGGAGGATTTAATACATCAACAGATTCGTATTGAGATTGACAATGATTTGTGATCCAATATTCAAGCTGTTGAGGAAGGATGAACCAAAAGAATGGAATCCCAGATGTCAAAAGGCATTTGAAAAGATCAAGCAATATTTAACCAATACCCCAATTCTCCAGCCACCCAAAGTTGGAAAATCATTAATCTTGTATGTGACACCATAAGACGAAGTCATTAGAGCTATGATGGCACAAGCAGATGATTTAAGGGTGGAACATGCAATTTACTACCTCAATAAGAAACTGTTACCATACGAGGTGAAATATGATCTAGTGCAAAAGACATGTCTAGTAGTAATCTGGACAACAAGGAAGTTCAGACACTATTTTCAATCCTATCAAGTGGAGTTAGTAGCAAAAGTGGACCCGTTGAGACACCTGTATGAAGCCCCTGTCTTAATTAGAAAGTTGACCAAATGGCTGGTGTTGTTAATAGAATTTGACATTTGTTACATCACCAAGAAATCAATTAAAGGGCAAGCATTAGCTTTGAACTTAAACAAGTCTTTTGAGCAGATTAAGTTTGAATTTCAAGATGAGGGGCTTAACGCAATTGAGGTGAAAGAATGGGTACTGTACTTTGATGGAGCATAAATCATAAAGGAGCCAGAATTGGAGTGCTACTCGTGACACCAAAGGAGAAAGGATCCCAATTGCAAATAAATTAGAATTCCCAATGACCAATAACATGGCAAAATACAAAGCATGCATATTCAAACTCGAGTCATCGAGCTCAGCAGAGGCTAAGAAAATTTATGTTTATGGGGACTTGAAGCTAATCATTATTCAAGCATCAGATGAGTGGGAAGTCAGAAATGAGAAGCTAAAACCTTATGTTGAGTATCCATAGCAAGTCAAACCTGCTTCCAGAAATGCAAATTATTTCATCTACCTAAAGGAGAAAATCAGATGGTGGATGCCCTGGCTACTCTAGCCTCAATTTGGGATGACTTGAGTAATGTGAAAGTAAAACCTCTAGTTATGATGAAGTCAAAACAACCATACCATGATGAGAAAGAAGTAATGTGCTTAATCGGGCCACATGTAAAGCCACGGTTTTACGATGTCTTGAAATATATGGAAACACGGGAATATCCGACAGAATTTATAATCAAGCAATGCTTGTGGGCCCCACATGCACGGACCAGTCCTTGTGCTAAAGATATAGAGGCAAGGATACTACTGGAACACTACATATAAAGATTGCATTAAAATGGTCAGAAAATGCCACGACTGTCAAATGCATGGAGACCAAATTCATGTTCCACCATCTGAGCTACATAATCTAGTATCTACATCACCCTTTTTTGCTTGGGCAATTGACATCATGGGTCTAATTAAGCTAACAACATCCAGTGGTGACAAGTACATCATTGTAGCAGTTGAATATTTCTCACGATATATGGAGGCCATCTTGCTTCCCACTGTCATGACTCACAACATGACTGAGTTCATTGCAAAGATGATCAAATGCAGATTTAAAATCCCACAACATAAAGTGTACGGCAATGGGGTGTAGTTCCAAGGGGAGATGGCTACGTTTCTAAAGGAAAATAGGATAGAGCACCATAAATCTTCACCTGACAGACCTCAAGCAAACGGGGTTGTAGAAGCTGAAAACAATACTGTCAAGAAGATTTTGGCTAAGATGGTGAAGACTTATAAGGATTGGTCAGAATGATTGCCATATGTAGCAATGGGTTCTAACACCATAATCAAGAGCGCTACGGGATAAATGCCATTTTTACTAGTATTTGGAGATGTAGTGCAATTCATTATGAGTGGCTATGGAAGCACATTTACTTGAGACTGAATGGGCTGAGATGAAATACAGACAGTTACTATCCCTAGAGGAGAACATGAAAAAGGCTCTATATCACACTCAGCTATATCAAAAAAAGGTTAGCACGATCATTCAATAAAGGCTTCAGACCCTGGGTTATTAAAAAGAGAAATTGGGTTCTGAAACAAGCAAGATCGATTCCATTTGACCCACGAGGCAAGTTTAAGCCAAATTGGGAAGGTACATGCTTAGTTGTGAAAGTCTTACTCAAAGGAGCAGTCAAGATTTCTAATTTGGATGGCAACGGATTCACTCAACCCATCAATCTAGATAGGCTGAGGAAATATTATCTCTGAAAACATATGTCTTGCTGAATTCAGGCATTCAAGCAAAAATTTAGGAATGAGAGAAAATATCCAACTATAAAACCTGTAATGAATAATTGGTAACAGGGGGCATATCGGGCGTGATCAATATAGTACGCTTTTGTAAATAAATTGCTTGCATTTAATTGAACATTGTTTCTAGTGAACATTGTCTTATTTATGATACAATTAAATGCTCAGATCTGTATGAAAGGAAAATATGCTACAAATAGAAGGCAGATCTGAGGCCTTCTAACACATGTTTGCTAGGTTTGCTCTGCTTGCTTCAAATAGGAAATCCAGCCTCTTGGTTTGAGAAGAAGAGGGCTCAAGCTTATACATATTAACCCAGGCTCTGTAATGACCATCAGTTTCAGTACCTCTATCGAACCTCAAATCTGTTTCCAAATGCCTATTACACCATTCAATATGAAGTTGAGCAAGAAATTGAGGTTTAGACTTCGATGGTTCAAACTCAGGTAACAGTGGCACAATACACTAAACTTGACCATACTTACAGCAAAGACGAGAAGGAGTGTAAAAACTGGAATAAGGTAGCCCAGTCAAAGGGACACACTGTCCGAAAAATTCAACAGTCACAAAAGTCAAAACCTACCAAGCTCAATACTAGTTAATCTTTTCTTCAGTACGACTGCTCATATAATTATCCCAATGATCCTCTATCATACAAAAAGCAGTCCTAGCTTAAGTAAGGGTCAACAACTATCGAGGTCTATAAGTACCCAAATCATTTGGAGGTCCTATCAAGCCAAACCTCTTCCTCAGCCAAATCTGCCAAAATACAACAAACCAATAAAGTACCCATGAACACCGAAATGGTCAGAAAAAAAGTGAAAATGATGAAATCCACCATACACACATGTATACCATATTTCTCACCTGTAAAAGCATAGGATGACCTCTGAATCTTCCTCCTTATGAAACACAGTCTAACCCGATCATAGTCTCAGCCCGAATCACTAGGAAAAGATTTGCACCTGCCTCCACCTGGTCTAGAATATGGGCAATCTATATGTCCCATAAATCATCAGGATCAACCAAGAAAAACATGGCATACAAACAGAAAGTAAGGATCCTTTGCTAGGAAGGATATTCTGTCACTTGATATCTGCACATCTCAATCAGTTTTAGCAGAGTCATCTTTCAACCATGGGAATGAAAATGCAAGAGTTGAGGAGATAGGACAAATAAAGGCACCATGAAGTTTGGGAAGTCCAACTCCAAACTTGGTAAGGCAATAAGAGTAGAAGCATGTAGATATCGCTTACCTAGAATTACAGCAAACTCCTTAGGTAAGGGGCATATCTCTACTTCTTTGAAATGAAAAACATGGTCATTGCAATCCCAGAACCTAGTAGCACTATAAAGGAAACCTTCATCAACCTTCATATCTTTCAAATTAACCAATGGAGACAAGGAAAAGATATCAAGATAACCCCATTTTTTAAGGCTATCCCCAAGGAATTCATGCACAAAAATCATTAAGGGAATAGAGGAAGAGGAAGAAGCCATCTCCATCAGTGTGTTAGAGTAAAAATAGAATGAAAACAAAAGGAAATAAAGCAGCAAGAAGAAGTAAAAAGGAAGATTATGGATGTGTAAAGACTTAGTGAATTTTCTCTTTACAAAAGCATCTATTTATCCAAACCATGCATGCAAAAGAGAAACTAATATGAGTGACTTAGTGGAGAAGAAAGTAGTAGTAGAGCAAATCTCACAGCAGCCTGAAATAAGCAAAAATGGATTAGTGGCAATATACATGTAAGCAAAAATGAGAGGTGTCAAAAATGACAGATCAAAGATTCGGCCGAACCATCATCAAAGATTCGCTCGAATCATTGGGAAATTGCAAAGAACCGACCTGTCCCTCTTTTTTAGCAGTTTAGATTTTCATATGAAATTCATGCAAATTACGTACATTCATACATGCAAACGCATAGATGAAACACATTCAATCAAACAAAGCATTAGGCATGAATTAAACATCCATCACATAAATAGAAAGCAACATCCAAGTACATCCATGCATGCACAACATGCATAACAGGTTTAATTGAAAAAGATGTTGCTCATGAAACATCATGTATTCAGAACATAGGGCCAAACAAGATGCCCTAAAAGTGTAAAAAGTGAAGCAAAAATGTTCATGAATGGCTAAAAGTGCCAAAGTTAATCAATGCCTGGGCGAACGTTCCTGCCCCTGGATACAGATTTCTTAGAAGACTCTGACTCTTCGTCCTCCTCTACGGCAGCCTCTAACTCTGTGACTCTAGCTCGCAAGGCTCTGATCTCCGTACCTCTCTACCGCTGACTCTCAAACCACCTCTAACAGACGTCAATGGTGAACTTGCACGCCTTAAAGAGAGCCACCATACGCTGAACATCCTCAATAAGAACCTACAACACAAAGACACTCGTTAAAGACTGCTAGGGAAAATCCATAAAAAAAATAATAAGAAGTCACACTCACATGAGAAATGCCCGGAGGAAGGGTCAAGATCGAGTCTGTAACTGGCTAGAGTGTCCCCTCATGAATGACAACAAGGGTCATGCACTGGATGGTCACAGATGGGAAATAAGAGACTGTACTAGCTCTAACCTAGCCTCCCTCTACTACAGCAGCAGCCTTAGGTGGTGGAACAGCACTGCTGGATCACCTACCCTAGCAGTAGAAGTCCCAACATGGTTGATAGGGTCTAGAGGTGGTAGTCAAAGTTCTACTAGGTATAGGGGAGACCTAGAACAAGCTTGGAAGGCCTAGAAAAGACACCCACACTGATTAGAACCCCAGTGGTCCAACCAAATAGAAGGAGAAAGTACTGAACATAATTCCTTACCAGATGCACTCTTTCTATTGAAAGAGGGAGAGCTGGTAGACAAGAATAAGCCAGAAAGCTGGAATACCTCTAACCTCTGAGTCTTGAAATCCAGGAACTGGGTGACGTCCTGCTAGTTCTTTCCCAACCCTAATGTAGGCAGATATTCCATCTTCTTTATCATCTAGTTGACCGTAGGATTGTTAGGCTCATCAAAGATGCCCATGATCTGGAATCCCATTGGTGCAATAAACCCTTGAAAAGTAGCCTTCAAAACTAAAACTAATGTGGTAGGCTTAACAGTGATAGTCAGGCTCTCATCTTGATAGGGGAGCCTAATCTTTTGATGAAAGGTAAAGGGCACTCATCCCAAGACATGGAACCAAAGTCATCCAAGGAGAACAGCAAAGGTCATAGGGATATCTATGACAATGAAGTCTGCATTAGAGACAATTGGTCCAGTCTTGACTTTTGTAGTGAATGTACCCTTAACTGCCCTTTTTGAGTCATCATAGGCTCGAATGACCAGGTCTGATGGCTATAGGTCTTCTTTGGCTATACGCATCTTTGAGAGGTGCTTAGATGGACATACATTGATGGAGGAGCCATCATCAATCATAATACAGGAATTCTTTTCCCATTCACCTCAGTTGTTATGAACCGTACCTTGTTATGATCCATCCCTTGTAGTGGCGGGTCTTCATCAGAGAAGGTTATCTCTCCTTTCTTCTTTTTAGTCATGAGTTGCACTACATCCTCCGGGTTAAATGCTTAAGAAACTGGTATATGAGTTAAGGCATTGACTAATGCCCGCCTATGAGACTCAGATGAAATAAGCAAGTCTCATATGCTTGCTGTGGACAGCAGGGTGTGCCCTCGAAGGCCTCCAATGGCAATGGCGAGCTGACTCACTGTTGGGGGATTTTAGTTTTAAGAAAATGTGTGGAGTCACCACTTGAATTGCATCGGGATCACCCAGTGATAATAAAACAGATCGATTCATTCGGAATGCCTATTCATCATCACTCAAGATGTATTCTGGGTTCGGAATAAGCATTCCATACAAAGGCATTTTCCCATTTAATTATTAAGGGGGCTATTATTTCCTACAGAAGATAAATAATATAAAGTGATAAATCACTTAGAAAGTAGTAATTGCATTGGTAAATATTGTATGATCATCCCTAGTATTGTTTCTTGCCAGTTATCTCTCTACATTTAATCCTAGTTGATTAGCCCTATTTAGATTGAGTGCAATTTGCTATAGTGGTGGATTTCTAAGTTTATTTTAGCTATATTAACTCATTTAGTTATTTTCGTATTTTATTTACATGTACATCCATAGTGGATTTCTATTACATTTTACATTGTTTAGAGAATAATGTTTGCACATTAATTCATTATATTTATACAGAATAAGAAATGGAAAGAATATGCATACACCCTTAAAGAAAGGAAAGGGGAAATGACCTTCTACCAGTTTTAACTTGTAACTTCAATGGGTTTAATTAATTAAATCAATTTTAATTATTCTAGTAGTTTTAAGGTGAGAGGCATAAAAATAAATAGGGTTAGAAAAGTTAACCGATCAACCGAATGGTTCTTTGGAGAAGAACCTCTCAGTTGATCTTGAAGCTTCGCCAGGATCTAGGTCTTTAGGCCTCCTTCTTCATGATGATCAACCATTGGAATGTCATCGAACTACCGGTTAAATGTTTAGTGAAGGACCGTCCAAATCTCCACTATGGGCCCAGGTCCAAATACAAAAATATATATATTTGGTGCCACAATCTATCAGTCGATTTAAATAATTAGATCAATTGATCGGTTGATCAATGAACCGTAAGAAGGTTGGTGATGGGATGATCAGTGCTATAATTGAGGGATCGAAACTTTTAAAGCTTGTAACAATCTGTTTATTACAAAATTTTCCAAATAAAAGATACACAACCATAAATAGTGTCTTAAAGAAGCTACAGGCACCCTATAAAGGCTAAGAAGATGAGTTTTATGTGTTTCCCGAGCTTATGAATCAAAAGGGCATTTTGATACATATCTTGAGTTATATATCTCCAAACTTCAGTTTGTTTATTCCAGTAGCATCTCCCTTTTACCAGGATGTTATAAACATGAACAAAAATTAGAATGGAGTTAGTTGAAAATCATAAAAGCAAGTTACAGAAACTTAAAACTTAATAAAATATGGAAATATACAACCAAACTTTGTGACAATGATGCTTAGATGATTATGAGTGCTTGGTTGCCCAGAGGTGGTAAGTTTTTCTTTGATGGTTATTTTTGGTCGATCAAAGGTTATTGGAAGTTGAAGATGAAGTGGGTGAACCGCCCCTTTCTTCCTTTTCTCAATGCTTTTGTCTTTTTTTTGTGTTTGATAATTGATGTAACATGCAGAAGAGCCTCCCTTTAAATCATGTCTTAAGTTGGTTTATATAGGCTCAGTGATTAGGGCAAACGCTTGTGTGCCTGTTACATTAAATCAGCCGCTTCGAAGAGAATAATCATAATTACACTCTGCTAACAGACGTAGGACCGATCAGTTTATTGTAAAGGATGGATCAGTTATTCATTGCTTGACTAACTGATTATTCAGTCAGGCCTTTTGGGCTTGCTTAAATGTGGGCCAAACCATAGATCGATCAGTTAATAGGTTCATTAGAAAGCATCGATTGGCCTACCAAAGAGCCGTGGGATACCTTTTGGATTTAACCATCTATTTTACCCATAATGTCGTACGGAGATTCAGAAGAAAAGTTTGATTGTAGTCCCCGGATTTGTGATTCTATGTTGGATCACCATCCTTGGATTCTAAAGTGAGGTTGTATCATTGTTCTCATATTCTATAGTAAGTTTGGATCACCGTCCCCGGACCTAGGGCTATAAATCTTTCAAAGAACCCAATTAAACACTGTAAGAGTAAGCACACATACATTTGACATCATTTTTTAAGAGATCATGTGAAAAAAAGGGGATGTTGTGTTGGAGTTTGTTGACACAACTAGCCAATTGGCTGATATTTTCACAAAACCTCTAAATGAAGACCGCATGAACTTCATTAAGAGTGAATTGGGTACGCTTCATGGAAGAACACTATGATTTTTCATTGTTTTATAGAGAATGGTTGATTTTTGTGTCTTATGCATTAAGAGAATTAAAATGAAAAACCTTGGATAAACTTAATAATCCTAAGGCATCATTTGAAGTCAAAAAACAATTCTTGAAACCCTATAGTCAATAGAGTTCATTTTTTACTTGGTTGTTGAAAGATAGTTTTCGAATCTGTAAATCACGACCATGACCTCCTCTAACGCGGGCACGACTTTAGGTTAAATGTTTTTGACTCTTTTATTTTATTGTTCACGGGCGGGATATGGCAAATCACAATCGTGACCAAACCTTGTGAAAGCTTCAAAACCTACTAGAAGTTGGATCACACCCGTGATTATCTTATCGCTTGCATGATAAATCCAATAATTTTCCAAAACTGATTTTTCAAAGGTTTCGCGGTCGTGACCTACCTCGTCGCACTCATGATTTACAAAGCTTTTACAAAAGGATTTTAAACGAAGGTCTATGGCCTTGATCGTGGTGATGACCATTCTCATCGCTGTCGCGATTATAAGCTAATTCGACCGTTATAGTGTTTTTCAAAAATCACGGGCGGGAAATCCTCAATCACGGCAGCGATTGGCTTTCAAAATTCAAAAAATATAGCCGTTACTAGCAATTGAGAAATAGCTAGTCATGGATATTTAGGCATTTTTATGGTTTTTCTGCCATATAGGGTCTCATACAAGTCTATATATACCCCCTTAAGCATAAGAACACAGGTTTACACCTCTTTTCATTGAATTTCAAGCTTTAGGTAATATTTTCTCTTCCACTCCTCACTCTCTAGTGCTTGATTTCCAAAGTTTTCTTTATTTTTCTACTTCATACATCCATTCACACTGAAAATGGGCAAAAAATCAATATAGGAAGAGAAGGGAAAAGGTATTAGTCTTGTGGATGAATTAACCAAGCACCCAAAAATGAAAGTGCAATATGGTGAGTTCCCTAGAGAAAGGCCATCTGGCATAGTGATTAGGGACACTCAAGAACAACAAGAAGGAACCCCAACAAGTTTCAAAACTTAGACACCACCAGAGGCCCCTAAACCTTCTAAAAAGCATTCCAAAGGTACTCTTAAAACTATTAAAGAAAAATCTCAACTTCCTCTATCTTCTAATGAACCTATCCCTCAAAAAGAATAACTGGCTTCTCCACTTGATTCCTTAACTAATGAAGAAAGGGTGATGTTTGCTAAACTAAGTGATAAAACCTTCATTGAGACAAGGAAGGTTACTGACCATGCTCTCACTTCATTAGGAATTAAGGACACTATTGAAGGGTATTTGGAGAACTTGGGATGGAAGTCCTTTGCTAAGCCAAGATATAATGGCGATAAAATTTGACTTTGGAGTTTCTCTCTACTCTCCAAGTCAACAAGAAGATAGAGAAGGATTTGGGCACTTATATATGTTGATTCAAACTCTTTGGGAAGCACCATGTACTCTCTAGGGCTACCATGGATGCCTGTTTCAGCTTCAAGAGAAATGGTATAACCAACTTCAATGAATCCTCCATGGACATTGAGGAGTTTTGGAAAGAAATTTCTATGCCACCAAGATTCTTTCCAAGCCACTCTCTATCAAAGACATTGTAGAAGATTGAGTACTTCATGTTGCATAAGATCATTTGCAACATGGTTTTTCCTAAAAAGGAGGGAAATGACAAAATAACCAAAAAAGACCTCCTGCTTCTTCATTGTGGAATCACTCCTGAAACTCCTATCCAAACATCCTTCTTCTTCATTGACCAACTCCTCTCTCCTAAAACCATAAAGGGGTCTGCCATCTTGGTGAGCTCCTAAGTTTCCCAAATTGCCTATTTTCTAACCTTTGACCTCACCAAACCCCCTAGCCTACCCACTCTTACCTGCCCTCACCCTTGAAAAGGGATTCATGGATCTTCCTTTCTTCACCCAAAAGGTGAAGATAGCAAGTAGAAGCGCTGATGACACCTATCATTATTTGGGAGGTGTCTTGGATGAGAAGAAAGTAGGAGAACGGGTGGCCAAGAGAAATGAGGTTGAGGAGGAAGTTCAAAGCAAGAAGGCCAAAGCTAAAAGGTCTAGAGTGGATGATAAGGAGAGCATGGACACAGAGATGAGGGAAGGGAAAGGTTTAGTTGAAGACATTTGTGACACTCTCCAACACATCTTGGTAAGGTTGAATACTCAAGATGATCACCTTTGCCGTTTGGTTCAAAAGATGAATGAGAGGGATCATGAGATCAATTGTATCCATGAGGACATCAAGGCCATTAAGGCTAAGCTAGACATCTCTCCTTGTGACTATGTTGTTGGAAGCCCAATTTGAGTGGCATTTCTTGTTTTTCATTCCTCATTTCATGCATTTCTCATCTTTTTCATCATTGTGTATTTGAATATCTCTCAATGAAATAGATGATTTATTTTGAGTTTCATTGTCTTTATATTTTATATTTTTAATTGCTTATCCCTTGTGCTTTATTTACTTTTGTCATTTATGTTTTAATGGTTGCTTTTTTGAGTTGACAAAGGGGGAGAAATCTCTGGTTCCTAGTCCCTTACTTTTGCGAGAAGTAATGGAGTGGATTGAGATGAACTTTGGACTTAAAAATGGACTTAAAACATATCTGGTAAAAAATCTATAACTTGTGTAAAACTCTTTTTAGCTTCGAAACCTCCCTTCATGGCTTTTGTAAGTTTTTAAATGCTGCACAAGTTGAGGGGGAGCAATTTCACTCAATTCACACTTTGAACTTTAAATTGTTTTAGGGTTGTCAAACTTAAAAAGTGGGAGATTGTTGGCCTAAGTGCTTTCAATCGAACATATTTTGAGCTTCACAACCTTAATTAAGTGTTTAACAAAGTTTCCAAGTGTGTAGGTTGAGTGTTAAGTCATAAAATCAAAGCTGGAAAAAGTGACCTGAAAATCACACCCATGATGCCTATCCATTTCCCATGCGATGATCATCGTGCTTGTGAGCTTTTGGCTCACCCCCATGACCAAGTGCTCTAGAAAGTACTGAAACCTTCTGTTTCTCAAAATACATGTGATAAAGCCAGCTCGCCCCCATGATGCATATGTTAAGATGATCAAGGCATAAAGTAAGCAGGAGCATCGTGCCTGTGAAATGATCATCACACATGCGATGGAATTCCAAATAGAAACAGTAGCCACACCTTTATCCAGGCAGTTTGGTCATGCCAGAGATACAAAAAATGCCCCCGTGATGCAAATGCCAAAAGGTTCAAAGCATGGCTCAAGGATGATGATCAGGCCTGTGATAACATGATCGCCCACGTAATGGAATATAAAAAAAATAATAGCCACAACCTTATCTATGCAGGTTGGTCACCCTTGTGACCAATGTATCGCGACTGCGACGCCAAGAGGCAAGAACTGGATTCAAGAGTGTCTCATGCCGGTGATCGCTTTATGATCAAGGTCACCTTTCACTCACCAACTCCATTGCACCCACGACAACATTTATCGCCCCTGCGACACTGTATGGATCTCAAGGAAATATAGCCATTGGAAGACTTTCTGAATATCACACCCGTGATCTACATTGAATTTCTTGTACTTCTAAGCATTTACTCCTTGAGTTTGCTTGTGTGTGGGTAGTTAGAACTCTAGAGTATTTATTATTTGAGTTGAGTGAATTAGCTTCCTTGTACTAGTGTTAATTCTTTATAAAGGCTGAAGATAGCCTTAGAAATCTTCATTGTAAAGGTAGTGAGATAGCCTTGTAAATCTCACATTGTAAAGGTTGGAGAGAGCCTTGTAAATCTCCTTTGTAATCCATTTGTGGTAGTGGAACCCCAAAGAGTGTCTTTGGGAGAAGTGGATGTAGGTCAAGTTAGGACCAAAACACTAAAAATTCTTGCCTATTTTCCAAAGCATTTTTAAATTTCTAATTCCCACCAATTCACCCCCCTCTTAGGTATTTCAGTGGCAAATTTGCACGGATGCTTGATAATGTTCGGTTGTAGGGTTCTATTGTGGGTATTAT